>JBBPDG010254667.1:0-11020 GCA_037974525.1 Micralestes humilis
CGACAGGTCCTTTTTCTTTCCCATTTTGGTTGAAAATGTAGGCTGCTTAATAATGTGGGACAGCCTTCTTAAGTAGTGTTGCCTTTAATTGGACACACCTGCCAAACTAATTAGCACAGGTGTCTGCAATTGCTTTCAGTGATATAAAGAGCCCCGACACACATCACCATCCATGAGTTCAACTGACGAACAAAAAAATTCTTACCTTATCACTCCTAAACACTTTTTGCATAATAATTTGGAACGCAGTGTATTTAATGAACAGGCGGCGCTATGGACTTAAGCTAATTGTTAGCCAAACCGCCCGATCACAACAGTGCTCTAAAAAGTAACAAAACATGCTCACTATCCTTACACAATCAATCAGATGTTCAATTAGACACTAAGCCAACTGTATAAAGGCAAACAACCTTAAAAACCCCACAAACCTGTGAATCAGGAGAAATGATGACCGCTACTTCTGAGTAGATCCTGCTGCAGCCTGCGGGATGGGGCGGGGCGGGGCGGGGCGGGGCGAGATGTAGGCGGAGCCAGATGCAATTCCAATTATGGACGTAGGCGATATTTCCAGTAACATGCACGAGATCTCGAATAAGGAGAAAAGGAACTACATTCAGGCGGGAATGGAGAACCCGCTAGAAGTAAGAATGTATTTATTTTAGGTCTGGGAAAGTTAACGCCTTAACGCATTATTTACTGAACGCCGACAATTATTTAATCGCACGTTAACGCAGCTTTTTAAAAATTCTTTTATATTGAAAGTTCGGTGCTTTCACCAAAGTAATGCGAGCGTTGAGCGATTTAATATGGACAAAAGTAAAGGGACGCCTGGCCCCCGCGAAAACCAGCCGACACGTACAGCGCTCACATTACTTTTGTCTGACCATTACACCAAATGTGACTTTAATAACACTACATTCAGATACAGAGACTTTCATATGGAGTTGGTCCCTCTTTGCAGCTGCTATAATGCTCTGGACTCTGAGGGGAACTTGTTTTTCTATAATAAACTAGACAAAACGTGAAAGCCCTGCAGTGGCAAATACCTTTGGTTTAATACATTCATGGTTTAATACATTTGATTTGATTACATCCATGTTTATGTTGAGATTCACAGAAACATTTGAACTGCCGCTGTGTGACTGTGTTAAAGGGAACACTGCTGTTAAAAAGCCCCTTACTTGTTTACAGTGTTTGCAAACCAAATCTTATTCCACTTTTGTTCATATAGCAGTACTTTAAAAGGTGCGCAATACACTAGTTTTGAATTAATTATTTAATTTCGCATATAACAATGCGACTAATCACAGAAAACCATGTTAAAATTGTAATCGTTGCCCAGCATTAATATACAGTATATGTAAATATGTATATGTATGTATGTATGTAAGATTATTTTTTGAAAAAAGGTTGTTGACAGTATTGACTGTCATTAATAAACATAAATCTGCACAAAGCAAACATATTTGTCTACTCCTATGTTGATA
The DNA here is from genome assembly GCA_037974525.1 of Micralestes humilis. Lineage (NCBI taxonomy): Eukaryota > Metazoa > Chordata > Actinopteri > Characiformes > Alestidae > Micralestes > Micralestes humilis. The sequence goes on from JBBPDG010254667.1 coordinate 1,488, forward strand.
AGAACAGTATGTTTAGGACAGACTTAAAGGTGCGATAAATTGCGGGTTAACAATGGCAAACATGAGATTAATCACGATTAAATATTTTAATCTACTGACAGCCCTAATTAAGACAAGGTACCTGCACGTCGATTTCTGCTGCACATAATCGCCCTCATGCTCTCCCGGGGTGGCCTGATGGGGATGTGTGTGCAATCCAATTGCCCTTGGAAATCATGTGGGCAAATTGGGTTCAGTTTATGCCTGACTTTGCCTGTTCAAATAGAATATTTTACAATAAAAATAAAGATAAAAATAAAACAAGTTAACAAAAATTACAATAAATATTCTGGCGGTCTCTAAAACCCTCGCCCTCACAGCAGAGGTCCCGCGGATCTTACAGGCACGCCATTGGCTGCGGAGAAGTGGTGTGTGGGGCGGGGCTTGTGGGGGGGCGGGGCTCACGCTAAAGTGCGATTTAAGAATATATTCTGGTCGGAGCTCGATTAACACACTGCGTAAATTGCCACGACAACATACCTCGTGTTAAACCTATTCACCTTTCGTAGTACGGGTTAGTCATGAAGTTATACCTCACGTGACCAAGAACTTGGTGAGATAAGCCAGTAATTGCGCTTCGTAGTTCAGGCCCCAGGTCATAGTGGTCGAGTCCTAATATTTTGAGACACTGTGTTATACAGCCTGTATGTCGTTAAATCAGACCAGAAAGGTGCACTATATCCAAACGTTTGTAGAGATCTACTTATCCAGCTTATCCAATCAAGGGTTTTGATCTTAAAACCTGCAGATTGCAAAAAAACACAAAATAAATCTAGCAAAAAGTGCAAAACAACAAAAAGTTTAGGTTGCAAAACAGTAAGAAAATTGAATTTAAAAACCTCCTCTGAGTCTTGACTACTCCGACTGCTCTCCTCTGCTTTCTTCACTTCTCCCTCACCGCCAGCTGGAGCTCCTTCCAGCAGAACCCAGACAGGACACCAGATCTACACTTACACACATGAACCCCAGAAAACCCAACTCAACAACAGTGACAAAACTGACCACAGCGTGCATTCAAATCCACAGACTTAAATATGGAGTCGGTCCTCCTTCACAGCTAACACAAACCATCTTCATTTTTAACAAACATATACTGTTATTTAATCGGTATTTATTAAAAACAGGTTCAGTAAAGGTTCATTTTCCCTTGTATATAGTTATTTACTGGCTCGACTCTGTAAGCAGTACAAGCAGTTACCCCCAGAATACCATGGGGTCCCAAGAGTTTTTTTATTGTTAATGCATTAGGATTGAGGCCCACTTTTTTGTTTTTGCAATTTACATTGAGATTTTCATGAAAAAGTAACAAAAAACATTTATTTAATAATCAAAAAGTATATTACATGTAGGAAAAACACTTGGTAATTTTGACTTTACATATGTAAGAATGTGCCACTAGAGAAAAAAAGAAGTTCTCGTATTTTTGTGCGTGAATCCATAAATGAAAAACAATAAAAAAACAAAAACAATGAAGTTGATGACTCCACCACGTCTTATTAAAGAAAAAAAATCCTGTTGAATCTTTACTTTTATGAAACAGGAGAAGATCGAGCTTAGTCCAGAAACCCCTGCTGACGGAGACCTGCTCCAAACACAAAAACTGGACAGAGTTAGACTACAGCCTTGCAAATTGATACAGAGTGCTGTATACAGAATTTAGATGCAAACAGCTATTTTATTATGACTTTTTGGAGAAATGTGGAGCTAAAGTGTTTCCTGAGTTTCCTGTAAATATAATGAAGGATGAGTGTCGATAGAAATGACAGCTGATGAAATGTGTGCTGTCTGTTTTCAAGTCAAAGAATCACAGTTATATTGTATAATGGGCTCAATGCCATGATATATCATACATTTATGTTACATTCTGCCAAGTTACTGCACGCTCGGTACACCTAAACACCTTTCAAACGATACCTAAACAACACCAGTCAAAGAAAGTCAGAGGTTAAGGGGGTTTTTTTCTTCATTTTTTTAAAAATTGAAGGCGGATGGAACATGGCCGGTCATCAAGGGGCCGTTTATTATGTAGGCAATGTGCGGCATGAAATCTGACGATATCATCTGGAGCGTGCTCGAAGGGAGAGGGTCGAGCGGAGATGTGGTAGGTTTGCTGGACGTCAGGAGTTGTTACACTTCCTGAGGAGAGAGCGGTGAGACATTAAACTGGGCAGCATGGCTGGGTGTCTGCATGTCTGTATGTAGCATAGGGTTTTCATATGAGCTTTTTTCATTTCTACAGAGTTTTTATTTAGATGTTATTTAGACTTTATATTATAGTCTCTGTGTGTCTTTGATCCTCCGAGATCAATAAAGTTTTCTGATTCAGAGACAATAACAATTTAATATTATTAGAGAATCACTAGTAAAATGAAGTAATGAAAAAGTAATATTGACCCGAGTAGTAATATTGCACATGAAGACTATTGCACGTAAGATACTGCAAGTACTGAAGATATACTAAAGTGGGTTAGAAAAGTGGCGTCATGTCGAGAGAAACATTCAAAACATTTGTTAAGTTTCTCATTAAAATAAGTTGATAAAAATCTTACTTGGGACCTGACAGAAAGTTAGAATTAGAAATATAATTTAAAGTGTACAGATGTAATATATTATCGCAAAAATGTTGTGAAAAAGGATAAGCAAAAAGAAAATAAAAATAATTTTTTGATCCCCTGCTGATTTTTTACGTTTGCCCACTGACAACAAAAAAAGATCAGTCTATAATTTTAACGGTAGGGTTATTTGAACAGTGAGCGACAGAATAATAAAAACAAAAAAATCCAGAAAAATGCACGTCAAAAAAGTAATCAATTGATTTGCATTTTAATGAGTGAAATAAGTATTTGACATCTTTGCAAAACTTGACTTAGTACTTGGTGGCAAAACCCTTGTTGGCAATCACAGAGGTCAGATGTTTCTTGTAGTTGGCCACCAGGTTTGCACACATCTCAGGAGGGATTTTGTCCCACTCCTCTTTGCAGATCCTCTCCAAGTCATTAAGGTTTCGAGGCTGATGTTTGGCACCTCAAACCTTCAGCTCCCTCCACAGATTTTCTCTGGGAATAAGGTCTGGAGACTGGCTAGACCACACCAGGACCTTAATGTGCTTCTTCTTGAGCCATTCCTTTGTTACCTTGCTCGTGTATTTTGGGTCATTGTCATTGTGCATCATTTTCAATGAGGGAAGGAGGTTCTAACCCAAGATTTGACGGTACATGACCCCGTCCATCATCTCTTGCGGTGCGGTTCAGTGGTCCTGTCCGCTTAGCAGAAAAACACCCCAAAGCATGATGTTTCCACCTCCGTGTTTGACGGTGAGGATGGTGGTGTTGGAGTCATTCCTCCTTCTCCAAACACGGCGAGTTGAGTTGATGCCAAAGAGCTGGATTTTGGTCTCATCTGACCACAACACTTTCACCCAGTTCTCCTCTGAATCATTCAGATGTTCATTGGCAGACTTTAGACGGGCCTGTACATGTGCTTTCTTGAGCAGGGGGACTTTGCAGGATTTCAGTCCTTCACGGCGTAGTGTGTTTCCAATTGTTTTCTTGCTGACTATGGTTCCCAGCTGCCTTGTGATCATTGACAAGATCATCCCGTGTAGTTCAGGGCTGATTCCTCGCCATTCTCATGATCATTGAAACTGCACGAGGTGAGATCTCGCATGAAGCCCCAGACCGAGGGAGATTGACAGTTATTTAGTGTTTCTTCCATTCGTGAATAATCACACCAACTGTTGTCACCTTCTCACCAAGCTGCTTGGCAATGGTCTTGTTGCCCATTCCAGCCTTGTGTAAGTCTACAGTCTTGTCCCTGACATCCTTGGACAGGTCTTGGACATGGTGGAGAGTTTGGAATCTGATTGAATGATTGCTACTGTGGACAGGTGTATTTTATACAGGTAACAAACTGAGATTAGGAGTACTCCCTTTAAAAGAGTGCTCCTAATCTCAGCTCAATACCTGTATAAAAGACACATGAGAGCCAGAAATCTTGCTGATTGATGGGGGATCAAATACTTATTTAACTCATTAAAATGCAAATCAATTTATAACTTTTTTAAAATACGTTTTTCTGGATTTTTTTGTGGTTATTCTGTCTATCACTGTTCAAATAGACCTACAATTAAAATTATACACTGATCATTTCTTTGTCAGTGGGCAACAGGGGATCAAATAACTATTTTCTCCACTGTATATGCTTTTAATAATTTAATAGGACATATTGGAATTACTAATTAAAATATTTATTAAAAAAAAAGTATAACAACAATAATAATGATAAAAGTAATATTTTTTATATTCAAATTGTGTTAATTTGATTACCATTAGTGAATGGCCATGCACACAAAATCAACCAAATCCTCGACCAGAGAGCATCAGGCCTCATAAGAAATGGTAAGTCTGGGTGGTTTATTTTCTTATATTACAATGTTTATATTTTGTCAGCTAAATATACCACTGTTTATTTTATTTAGAGGGTTTTCATTACAGGTAAAACTGGTCAAACTACAGTTAAGATTTAAGTCTCAGAAATTGCTTTAATGCAACCAAAAAATGATGATGTAACCCAGGGTTCTCTTTAAACAATAATCCAATATTTTATTTATATTGTTCCAAACTTTTTCATTTTTTCATATTTCAAAAATAAAACACAGTGAAATATTTAAACATTTTTAAACTGAACCGATCGTCTTTTTCTAATTTACTTAATTTAATTAAAACATGAATGGACATCAGAACGTATTTTATTAAATTGCAGAAATACGTCAAAACACATCATTTTTCAAGTTTAAATCCACCGAAGTAAATCTGATCTCCTCCTGTCTGATGACTTATTGGACAGAATGGCGGATTCGGCGTTCAGATCGCCTGTCAATCAAGTTGTTTGCCACATGGTTTGCGATGGGTCAAATTACACGAAAATGGACGTACTGCACAAAATGATTATAAAAAAATAAAACCTAAACTGTTACGAAACAACAAACAACAGTTTAAGCATTTATCTTTTAAATAAATTAATTAAATAATAATCATCCAATCCACACATGCGCGTATCCGGGATAAGCTCCGCCCAATGAAACCGAAATTTCTGGAAAATCTCAGAAACTAAAAACTTGTCGCCATTTTGTGTGGGTTCGCGGTGGTTCGATTACTGGATGGTAGGGGCTGTTGGTTTTGAAAATATCTTTGATTACTTCGATGCTTTCTGTCTCTGTATACCAATCTAAATGTATGGTATATTGTAGACGACAATCGTCTGCAATATGCCATACATTAAGATTGGTATCCTGAGTTTTCCTTCGATGTTAATTTATCAGGACTCTTCGCGCCATTTCATGAGGCGTGAAGTAGAGATTAGTCGTGTAGATAATTGTTATAGTGTGCATATTATTAAGAATGTGGGTAGGTAGTTAGTGTGATGATATCATGGGATCGTTTAGAGCCCCTTGAAGCTGCATGTAAACTGAATTTTGGATGTTCACACTTGGGGGCACCATTAAAGTTCAAATTCCTGAAATGTTTTCCTCAGAAAACATAATTTCTTAATGAATGAAGAAGGAAAGACATAAACATCTTGGGTGACAATGGGGTGAGTACATTATCTGTAAATTTTTATTTTGAAGTGAACTAATTCTTAGAGCCACTATTATAACTTGTAAATCTTCAATAAGAACCAGTTTATATTAAATTCATACAACTATGTAGTGTTTTTTATTTTTACATTTAACATTGTTCAATTGACTATGTCTTCCTATGTTTAAGCTGCAGTCCATAGCTTTTGGTTAAAAATTATTCAAAATCTGTATTTGAGCAAATCCATTAACTAGCCAGTGTTCAAAACTATCTCCTTACATTAGCCCGATTCACAGTGGTAATCTTTTGATAATGTGTTCTAATTAATTTTGATAATGTGTTCTAATTAATTAATTTGCCTTTGTTGTATTTATCATATCATATATCTGTTAAGTGGAATGGCATTGACACACAGAGCATTCAGAACTGTACTGTATGTTTACAATTTCTCTTTATTGGCATCCACAGGGAGACAGGAGTGCAGATGGAGTCTGACATGGTTTGCTGTTGACGTCTTTGTTTCTTTTTGTGAGGGAGGTGATTAACAATGTCTGCAAAACAAAAATACAACACACTCTGGAAAAGAGATCAGCAGAAAGCAGATTTGTTGCATGTAGACAACATAGGGATACACACCAGTTCTACTTGTCTGGAAAGCTTTAGTGAGCCCCTCCAACATGCACAGCCCATTGAGGGACCACAGAGTCAATTTGAGTGTGATGTTGAAATGCAGGGGGCTCATGCAAATTCTAATTCTGATTCTGATGATGCAGACTTGGATGACAGGTCTTCTTTAGGAGTTAGACTTGCACAGTGGGCCAATGAATTTCAGGTTAAACACAATGCAGTGGATGGCCTTCTTAAAATTCTTGGTGAACATCACTCAGAGCTCCCAAGAACTGCTAGAACATTGCTTGGAACATGTGAAAATGTGAACTTAGAAGTGAAATCTGGGATGCAATCCTTCTACTTTGGATGCAAAGAACAGCTGTGTAGGTATTTAAATATGTACCCTGGTGATGTTGTCTCCCAGTAAGATTGTCTGGACATTTCCTTGAATATTGATGGCTTGCCACTTTTCAAAAGTAGCAGTCAGTCACTGTGGCCAGTTTTGTGCAAAATTAATTTGGCTCCTTCCACTGTCTTTCCTCTTGCTCTCTGTTTTGGTGTCTCAAAGCCTACAGATCTTGATTTTTTGACAGATGTACTACAGGACCTTGGGGATATTTTACTGAATGGATTACAGACTGACAGAGGTCATTTAGGAGTTTGTCTGCGCTGTATCAGTTGTGATGCACCTGCGAAAGCACTTGCTAAATGCACAAAGCAGTATTCAGGCTATTTTGGTTGTGACAAATGCACACAGAAAGGCTTCTGGGATGGCAGGCGGGTTATATACCCAGAGATGAAAAATGTTACTCTGAGAACAGATGCGTCTTTCCGTGAGCAGCTTCAGGAGGAGCACCACCGGTCATTTGGGGTGTCTCCTTTTTGCACGCTTCCAATAGACATGATTCAGCAGTTTCCTGCGGATTACATGCATCAGTGCTGTCTTGGAGTGATGCGAAAACTGATTGTTTTGTGGTTGCGCGGAAAGCTCAGTGCTAGATTATCTTCTGGCCAAGTAAGGGAGATCAGTTCCAGGCTTCTTGGTTTGAGACCATTCATGCCAGACCTTTTTGCAAGGAAGCCACGTGGCCTAGAAGACATTGACCGGTGGAAAGCTACTGAACTACGACAGTTTGTGCTTTACACAGGCAAAATTGTGCTGAAAGGGGTTCTCTCTGATGAACTCTACGAGCATTTTATGCTGTTCAGTGTGGCATTGGCCATCCTAGTGTGCCCACATCTAGTGAAACAGTACAGCTGTTTTGCATCAGATCTGTTGGTTCACTTTGTAGAGGACGGCAGAAAGTTGTATGGGGATGAGTTCCTTGTGTACAATGTGCACTCTATGCTTCATCTTGCTTTTGATGCACATGCGTACTGTGGGCTAGATGAGTGTAGCAGTTTTCCCTTTGAAAATGACCTGCACCAGGTGAAGAGGTTAGTACGCTCAGGTAGACACCCTCTGTCACAAATTGTAAAACGTCTTGGTGAAATTGACAAGCACAGAGAGGAACTGGGTAACAAGCCTGCAGCTGTGGTGAAAACACAAAAACCGAACAATGTCTTTGTTCTCAGTGACTTACAGTGTTGAGGTCATTTCTGTGGTAGACGCTACAGGGGAAGTGGATAGAATACTGCGTTGTCGTGTTTATGACAACCTTGAGCCACTTTTCATGCAGTCTTGTGACTCCAGGTTAATTGGTGTTTACAAGGCCCGAGTGAGGCACACCAGAATGAAACAATTGTCTCAGAGGCTATTGGTCAGGAGGGCATTTTTAATTGATGCAGAGGATAATGTCAAGATTGTCCGAACAGTGCTCCATTCATTTTGAGCAGTTATCTAAATCTCTCTTCCACCACCTTTTACACATTAGATTAATACAACTGAAAACTGATTTTACATTTAGTATCAGCAAATAAGTGCTTTTTTCACAAAATTGTTAAGGGAATCTTTTGCCTAGAAATTAAAAAGCTTATCATTTACTCAGCCCTTATGATGTTCCAAACCTGTATAACTCTTCTGTAGAATGCAAAATTCAGTTTTTGAAGGATGCGCATAGGGTGTTTAAGCAGTGCTGTTTTGCATTTGTTGTCAAGTTCACCACATTTGTGCTTGAGAGAGATTTAAAGAAGTTCACTTCCAGAATAAACATTTTCTGATAATTTACTCCCCCCCCCATGTCATCCAAGATGTTCATGTCTTTCTTTCTTCAGCCAAAAAGAAATGAAGGTTTTTGAGGAAAAACATTCTAGGATTTTTCTGTTTCTAGTATATAGTGGACTTCAATGGTCCACTCTTTAAAAAAAATTAATAAAAAAATAAAATTAAAAAATATATACATACACACACACTTTTTAACCACAAATGCTCGGCTCGCTCTAGCTCTACAATGTGCATGCGCATCTTCAACCATTACATAATTCTGTTGGAAAGGTCATGTGTGATTAGTTCTTTGTCTGTGTACTTCGGTTAATAACTCATTTTCTCCTTTTATATCGCCTGACATCGTTGTTTTACCTTTTTTGTAAAGAGCATTTGACCTTTTTTTTGCATGTTCGTTTTGTAAACACAGGGCAAGATGAGCATTTGTGTTTAAAAAGTGTATATTCCTTGGCTAGGATCGTTTAGAGCCCTTTGAAGCTGCACTGAAACTTTAACTTTAAAGTTCATTAAGTCCATTATATGGAGAAAAATCCTGAAATGTTTTCTTCAAAAAACTTAATTTCATTTTGACTGCAGAAAGACATGAACATCTTGGATGACATGGAGGTGGGTAAATTAACAGAATTTTTATTCTGGAAGTGAACAGCAATAGCATAGTTGCTATTTTAGCTAATAATAACCAAACCAATATTTGGTTTAGGTTTGTAGAGGAAAATAAGCTCAAGGTGGAGGTTAGTTGCATTGTGTTGGGTGATTCATTGCCTCCATACTGTGCATCAAAATCATTTAATAAACACCTTGGTTTTGTTTGGGTTTATTTTTTTTAAGCAAAACTCTCATGTGGCTTCAGAAGATTTGGTATTGTGTACCAGGGCTCAACTCTAAGGATTTTTTTCTGGTGGCACTCATCAAGCTATGTATCCATTAGCTGTCCCAAGCTTCTTTCATGCTGGCCATCGGTCAGTGCTTATTGTTGAGCTCAGGTGTACACTTTAATGGAGTCATTTTTTCATCTGTATGATGCTTCTCCCTACCTCATTTTGTGGCAAAAAGCAGTCAGTGTATTCTGTACCCTGAGCAAGGTACCGTCCCCACACACTGCTCCCCGGGCGCCGTGTTCCTGGCTGCCCCCTGCTTCACTTGGT
>JBBPDG010281261.1:0-10821 GCA_037974525.1 Micralestes humilis
TTATGTATTGTTGGGTTAGGTGTTGGCTAGTTATTACTTGGACAGCTGTTGTATAAATGCTCTGACTGCAGTACTTCTGTTAAATAGCTGACTCAAATTCAAGCTGTTTTTCAAGTAAGAAACAGTTGTGGAATTCTTAAGCACTGTTGTACGTCGCTCTTTGGGGTAATTACTACAGGTTCACAACCTTTAATCAGATTGGAATTTCGGAGTGTGCTTCTCCTGGCGATAGAGTGACCACCTGTCCCGCTTTACATTGCACTGTTCAGCAATTTCACCCAATTTCACGCCTCACGCAAATTGAGCATTTTATCCCGCTTTTTCATTATCCTACCTAACTGAAAATAAACACGGAGACACATCCGTGGATCAGGCTTATTCGCAGCCCTGCCCATAGCTACTGATCTCTAGAATACCCGAACAGAGCCTAAGCCTCATAACAACGCTTAAGAGTCGTGTTTACAGATCAGTGCCCCTGCCCAGTAAGCTACTGCGCGAGCTGAATTCGCACGGGGCTGATCTCAAATGTGAGAGCGAACTGTTCGGTAGGGATAGGCAGCCATGGCCAGTGTGGCAATGAAAAAGAGAAGATGTAGTTTCAGCAGCGAATGGGCAGCAACATACTCTTGGTTAAGACCAATAGATGGCGAAATAAAAAGAGATTTTTGCACTTTGTGAAATAGAATGCAAGAGACATCTTTTTTGTTAAACCGAATAACCCCCAGCTTGACAAAGTTTCTGCAGCAGAGGTTATGAGCATTTATCATGCCGTACAACACACACATTCATATCGCTCAACTGACTGCAGTTACAAATGAGCCCCAGTCATATTTCCAGACTCCGAAATAACAAAAAAAATGTTGTGTGGCCGCACCAAAGCAGCATCCATCATAGGCAATGTTCTTGCTCCGGTCTTAATAATAATAGCCTATGTTGAGCTGAAACTGTTAAAACTTTGTTTTGGCTAGGCTTTCATATTTTGCACTGAAATATGCCTATGTATACTGTAATATTTTGTTGAACTTATACAGGCCTGATATTTTTTTGCCTTTTCTATTTTTATTTTACAGTTTTTTCTCAAATGCTAAAACCCAAAAGCCAATCAACTAAAACAAATGACCAGATGTCTAAACACATTTACTAAATCTAGCCATCATTTTCCAATACCATAAACACATTTTACATGAAGACACAATTCACAAAACACAATCCTCTGTTCTCATAAATCTAAACACATATTTCCTTGCTAAAACACAAGTTGCAAATGAATTCTGCTCATATTCTCAAATGAAAACTCATGTGATGCAAAATGCTTGCCACAGTCAGCAACATTTGAACACAATGAACACACCTGGTGTCATTCATTACACACAACGACTCAAAATTGAAGACACCTGTTGATAATGCTGTGACCACATGTATAAAAGCAAGTTCAGGGAGAACAGTTTGCTGAAGATTCCAAACAAACACAATGGATGAAGGCAGAGTCAGGGGAAGAGGAATTCAAGTCAGAGGAGGGAGAAGAGCTGGCCATGGAAGAAGAGGAGGAGGCCAACAGGGAAGAGGAGGAGGACAACGAGGAAGAGGAGGAGGCCAACAAGGGAGAGGAGGCGGCCAACAAGGGAGAGGAGGAGGTCCAGGAGGGAGAGGAGAAGGTCCAGGAGGGAAAGCAAGACAACCTCGAACCATCATTACGGACGAGATGCGAGCAACAGTCATTCACCATGTCATTGTCCATGGCATGACAATGGCTGAAGCAGGACTAAGAGTCCGTCCAAACCTGAGTAGGTTCAGCGTGGCAACTATTATCAGGGCATTCAGACAACAGAAAAGGAATAGTGCTCTATTGCTTTCTTTGTCACAATACAGTTTTACAAGCCTGTGAAAGTAGTCTATTGGTTTGAAATCAGTTGTTATTGTAAAACATGTCAATTGGCAACACATGTTTCTTTCTTTAGAGTTGAAAGAATGCCACATAGAGGTGGGAGGGCTGCCATATTTACAGCGGCACAAGAAACCCTCATTGTGGACATGGTTAATGAGAACAACCTCATCAGACTCCGGGAGATCAGAGACAAAATTATTGCAGATAATGTCAACTTTGAGAGCATTGATGATGTCAGCTTGGCCACAATAGACAGAGTTCTCCGGCGCCAAAAGATGCGGATGAAACAGGTCTATAGGGTTCCCTTTGAGCGCAACTCTGCGCAACACAAAGACCTACGTTACAAGTCGGTGCAAGTACAGGGTGTCCGCGGGGTTTTAAAAAGTATTAAAAAGTGATAAATCAAAATTGCCAAATTTAAGGCCATTAAAAGTGTTAAATTTGGTTGTAGCGGTATTATTTTTAAAAAAAATAGGTATTATTTTTTTCTATCTGCTAATGTTTGTGTTCGTTTAAACGTAGGCTTTAGCGTGTCTGGGGACGTAATCAAATATCCTCGTCTCAATCCTGAAGTCTCACATGGATTTAAGTTTTCCGTTGCTCCGTCAGCGTAGGGCGCTAAAGCTCAATTTTGAGATTTTTTTCCTTTGATGCTGACGTCATATTCAGTGGTCGTTCGACAACCAGTTAGTTAGCCTTCAGCGCGGTCATGGGCAAGTGTAAGTTTTCTGAGAGCTGGGTGAAAGACCCTTCGTTTAAGGACTGGCTCAAGCCTGTAATGGGGAATAACCGGCAGGCTTATTGTTCAGTATGTAAAAAGAACATAAATGTCAACTGGATGGGAGCCAACGCACTGCGGTCGCATATGCAATCAAGTAAACATAAAAATGGAATGCGCGGTCGGCGAGAGCAGTTAACTCTGCCACGCTCAACTTTCTGTGCTGCTGCACCACCGCCACCACCGCCGCAAACTAGTGCCACGGTACACGCCAACGTTACCGCTCCAGCAACTACGTCTGACCTCCGTGTGACTATGGGCTCCACACCAACACTGCGCGCGGAGGCCCTGTGGTGTCTAAACACTGCCGTTAAACACCACTCCTTGAACTCCAATGAAGGAATTGCGGAGCTATTTAAAGAAATGTTCCCCGACTCTGACATCGCAAAGTCATTCACGTGTGGTAAAGACAAAACCGGTTACATCATCAGATTTGGTTTAGCATCGTTTTTCAAAAAAAAGCTTGTTGAGGGCATCAATAAGGCTGGGCCATTCGTGTTGATGTTTGATGAGAGCCTCAATCAGGCGTCAAAGAAAAAACAGCTTGACATCCACGTTCGATACTGGGAGGATGGCCGTGTCCAATCCAGATACCTTGGATCTCAGTTCTTGGGACATGGAAAGGCCGATGATTTGTTGCATCACATCAAGGTAAGTTTATGTTCTTGTTTTGCCTAGGCTATTTAGGCGGCATCCTGTGCTCAATTATTTATTCACAAGTATTATGTATTATAGGACAGTGTTGGCAAATTTATTGTTGGCTACACAAAATGTTTAAATTGGCCAAAGGCCTGCAGCAACTTAAATGAAAGCTGAGTAGTAAGCTGAGATGTTTTTAGTATTTTGTTAAGTTCAACCCATCATATTTGGCTCAAGTTAGACCCAAGTGCCAAGCTTTGTGTATATTTTACTGTATTTGAATGATGTTTAACTGACTTTCTCCTGTGTCGATTCACAGGAATGTGTCACACAACTGAATGTGAGGGAACTACTATCAGTTGGCATGGATGGCCCCAATGTGAATTTTAAGTTGGTGGATCTTCTCCAGAAAGAGCATGCAGAGCTCTACGGAGGTGCTCAGCTTGTCACTGTTGGAAGCTGTGGACTTCACACCCTCCACAATGCTTTAAAGGCAGGCTTTACTATGTGGCAGTTGGAAAAACTTCTGCGAGCCATGCACTTCCTCTTTCATAATGTTCCTGCCAGGAGAGAGGACTTCACTAACCTGACAGGGTCTTCTTGCTTTCCCTTACCATTTTGTGGCCATAGATGGGTTGAAAACGTTCCAGTGGCAGAGAGAGCAGTTGAAGTTTGGCCAGTGCTTAAGATGTATGTGGATGCTGCAGAGAAAAAGAAGGTTCCAGTCCCCTGTACAGCCTCATATGACACCATTATAGCAGCACAAAAGGATCCTTTCATTATTGCAAAACTCCAGTTCTTTCTGGCAATTGCAAGGACTTTCAACCCCTTCTTGACGAAGTTCCAAACTGATGAGCCGGTGTTGCCCTTCTTGGCCAAAGAGTTGACTGAGCTGCTGATGGTAATGATCAGTGAAAATATTTTATATAAGTGATTACATTTGTTGAACCTTTATGTAAATAGCTTAATTACTGACTGCTTGTTTTGACATTTTAAGAATTTACTGAGGCGGTTTGTTCTACGAGAGCTCCTCCAGGACCTCACACCCCTGCAGCTGATCAAAATAGATCTGACTGATGAAAATAACTTGGTCTCCCCTAGGAGTGTAGACATAGGCCTGGGTGCTGAATCTGCCATGAAGGTAATTTTGATATACTATTTTTTTTTCCAGAAATGCACATGTGTTTTGGGTTGCCTGCACAATGAACCAGGATGTATGATGTAAAATTAAATTTTGTCATTTAGAAATACTACTACTACTGCTACTGCTATGTTTAGTCTGCTACTACAATTAATTATTATAAGTAGTAAAAGAAATAGGGATAAAAAAGTAAAACCGATTTATTTTCCAAAGCATTTGCAGTGAACATTCATTAATGTTGCTCATTTGTTAGGAACTTCAGAGTAAACCAGGATGGAAGGTTGGTGAGCTTTCTGTGCTCACCTTCAGGCGAGAGTGTTTGCAGGGCCTGGTTAAGGTGACTGTGAAGTTACAAGAGAAAAGCCCCCTGAAATTCCCAGTGGTCAGGCAGATGGCATGTCTGGATCCTGGAAAGATGCACCAAGATCCTGATTGGTGCATCAGGCAGATGAAAAGTATAGTCCAAACATTCATCCAGAGCAGGCAGCTGGCAGGTGGTACCCCAGCTGGTAAGAAAATATTGTATAGGGACAGGCAAAGTGCATAGGTTATTCACATTAATTAAAGCTGTGTGAGAAGTTTCATTAGCAAGATGGTTTTCTGCATTCTCCTCTCAACAGTGATGGTGTCAATGCTTTATCAAATTAATAAGTTAAACTTCCGAAAAAGTCCTACACATTTCTAGCTCTGTGTAGATTCTGTAATACATGTATTGTCAAATGGGTGACTACTGAATTTAAATGACCTATTTCTAAATAACCTTAATTTCTGTGTCAATGTTTTAGGAGACGTGATCATTCAGCAGTTCACGTCATTGCTGTCTCTTGAGGGCAGAGATGAACGCTTCCGCTCTTTTCAGCCTTTGAAACAGCGTGTGGATGTGTTTCTACACTCAACTCTCAGCACATCCTACACTGACTTGTTAAGGTTCTGCCAGAGCCTTTTACTTCTGTCACATGGACAAGCCACCGTGGAGAGAGGCTTCTCCATAAACAAGGAGATGGAAACATGTAACCTTCTAGGAGAATCCTTGGAGGCTCTGAGGTTAATCTGTGAAAGTGTCAGTAGCTGTGGTGGTGTCCTCAAGGTGCCTTTAACCAAGGACCTGCTGGTCTCTGTGGCCTCAGCAAGGTCCCAGTATAGGCTATACCTTGAGCAAGAACGCAAAAAGAAGGAGAGTGCTGCTCAGACACTAAAGAGGAAGGCTGCAGGGGAAGAACTGGAGGAGCTTAGACAGCAACGCAGAGTCCTGGACGAAGTCTGTGCTGCTCTTGAAAATGAGGCCAACAAGTTGGCTGAGGAGGCAGAGGGGAGGGCTGGGTCAAAAATGGCCCAGCTAATCACCAAGTCCAATACACTTAGAAGGAGATACAAAGAGAAAAAAGAGGAGCTGTTTAAAATGGACAAAATTATTGAAGAAAAGGCCATACAATTAAGACACCTGTCATGAGATTCGTTTGCTCATTAGTTCATATTAGGCCTGTAGTACATGTTCATTTTTTTGTTTGTTAAAATCAAATAATAGCAGTTCACCAGTTCATATAGCAGATACCAGTTTGTAATGCATCAACAGTTTATGCAGTGAATGCCAGCCAGTTTGTTGGAGCTATGTCTTAATTGCACATTATCTGTAGTTTTATTTTTACTCTCAAAGTGAAATAAATGTACAATAAGTGGTCAACATCAGTGAGTCTGTAAATCTATTCTGTTGTACAATGTTATTTCAATCTGCGTAAACGTTAGAAAGGTCGTTGATTAACACTTGCAACTCTGTGTCGAGATGGTTTTAAAAAAAATTCCAAATGTAGTAATAAAGGTATTAAAAGGTATTAAATTTAACTTGAGGATTGCTGTATATACCCTGAAGTAAGTATACATCCATGTTCACAGTACAGTTTGTGGACATATTGTGTTGCTCAGTGGCCTACATTACTTCTGGACAATACTGTGCTACCTGATTGACTGTTGTTCTGAACACCTGTGCACTTTCACATTTTCACAGAGGATATTACAGTTGGACGCAATGGCCAGACCTCATGAGTACCTCTTCCTGGATGAGGCTGGCTTCAACCTGCAGAAAAGAAGGCAAAGAAGCCGGAACATAATTGGCCAAAGAACCATCACTGAGGTTCCTGGCCAACGGGGGGGTAATATTACTCTTTGTGCGGCCATGGGTTCGGAGGGGCTTGTCCACCGGCATGCTGTCCTTGGGTCTTACAACACCCAACGTCTCCTCACCTTCCTAGAGGAGCTAAAAGACATCCTCCTGGACCGCCAACAACACCATCCTGGGCCTGCACATCACATTTATGTGATCATTTGGGACAATGTCCGCTTCCACAAACCAAATCAGATTAAAAAGAAGATAAAAGGGTTCAAACAATTTCACACCCTCATCACTACCACATTCGTTGGACACACATCACACGTGGTGTTTAATCCCTTAACTCTTACAAGGCAATGCAAGTCAATGTGCTTGATTTTAACAATGGGTGAGGCTTTGGAACAGCTGGTAGCCTAGTGGTTAGGGCGTTCACCCTGCAATCAGAAAGTAGTGGGTTTGATTCCCAAGACTGCTGGGCACCTCTGTGGTGCCCTGAACACTGCTCCCCGGGTGCTGTGTTTCTCGCTGCCCACTGCTTCACTTGGTGAATAGTCACTTTCACTAAACACAAACTAATAATGAGGATGGGTGTCCACATACTTCAGACCATATAGTGTACTTCTGTACATAACTGTTTGGGTGTATTTAGTGATTCTCGGTGTAAACATTCTATTTCTCTGAATGTGATCATGTGCTTCAGCCGTGCACTGGAAAAGGATGAGCAAAGCAGAAGCAGCAAATGCATTCCGTGTGGGTGTATCTAAGAAATTGAAGAGAGTGAAATATAAATGTACGTGTTATAGATGTTTCTGGCATTTACTTACAGTTCAGATATGAGGTGAGTGAGACGTGTGTGCATACTACATCATTAAAAAAATACAATATTGTTTTTCTATTTTCTTTTAAACAGTCAAAAACCACTGCTTTAATTCCACTTAATAAAAGGCAAATGATCAACAAGAGTCAGAAAGACAGTTTAAACATTTTTGAAGCAAGTCATTTGAGGAACATGATGAGAAGCTCAAGTCGGTCTGGCCTCCAGATTCCCCTGATCTCAGTTTGAGTGAACATCTGTGGGATGTGCTGAAAAAATTAGTTCAATCCTCAGAGGCCCCACCTCTAAACTTACAAGAGTTAATAGATCTGTTGCTTTAGAGTCTATGGGTCAGAGCTGTTTTGGTGGCATGAGGGGACCTTCACAAAATCAGGCAGGAGGTTTTAATATGCTGGCTGATCAATGTAAGATATGTTTTGTTTACTTCATAAAGTTTAGGGTGTAGACCTTGCAATTATGTCAGGTAAGAAAAACGTCTTAACTGGTATTGTAATAATTAATTCAAGGTTCAAGCAATAATGCCAAACTGCCAGAGCTGTATTTATTTAAAGTGGTGAAGCAAAAATAGGTTTAGAGTTCTGATGATTCTAAGACAAAATGGAAAGCACAGAAAGAGAAAAGAACAAATTTAAATAACCTTATAATGACAGTGCGAATTGAACCTGAATAATGACACGTTTGGTTGTCCTTTTCCCCAGTCTCCCTCTTTAACCTCATAAATACCCATTTTATCCACAGTATTATACAGTACGATCTTCAAGAAAGTCAACAACCCTACAACAACTGATTTAATTAAATGAGTAGCTCATATGTTTGGTCTATGACACGGTATTGTTTAACACAAGCATTTCCTCTAAGGAAAAGCTAGAATGAACAATATGCTCAATACATGAAATACAGTGGAGGAAATCATTATTTCACTCGTCGCTGATTTTGTAAGTTTGTCCAATGACAAATAAATGGAAAGTCTCAGAACAGTATTATTTTAATTGTAGGTTTATTTTAACAATGACAGACAGCACATCAACAGGAAAATTAAAAAAGTAACTTTAAATAAAAGATAGAAACTGATTTGCATTTCATTGAGTGAAATAAGTATTTGAATGTCTACCAACCATTAAGAGTTCTGGCTCCCACATAGTGGTTAGACACTCCTACTCAATTAGTCACCCTCAATAAAGACACCTGTCTTAACTAGTCACCTGTATAAAAGACACTTGTCCACAGAATCAATCAATCAAGCAGACTCCAAACTCTCCAACATGGGAAAGACCAAAGAGCTGTCCAAGTTCAAGGATGTCAGAGACAAAATTGTAGACCTGCACAAGGCTGGAATGGCTACAAAACGATTAGCAAGAAGCTGGGAGAGAAGGTGACTGTTGGTGCAATTGTTTGAAAATGGAAGGAGCACAAAATGACCATTAATCGACCTCAGCCTGGGGCTCCACGCAAGATCTCACATCGTGGGGTGTCAGTAATTCTGGGAAAGGTGAGAAATTATCCTAGACCTACATGGGAGGAGTTAGGACCACAGTCACCACTGGAAACACAACACAGGTGCTGTGGTCAGATGAGACCAAAGTTGAGCTCTTTGGCATTAATTCAACTCGCCGTGTTTGGAGGAAGAAAAATGCTGCCTATGATCCCCAAAACACCGTCCCCACAGTCAAGCATGAAGATGGAAACTAGGGATGAGCAAGTACAGCATTACCTGTATCTGTATCCGTTAACCAAATGAATTATCTGTATCTGTATCCCTACTCGGGCTGGGCGGGGCCTAACCCGGAAGTGGGCGGGGTTTAACATGGAAGTGGGTCGGGTTGTCTTGAAATGGGCGGGGCTTTAACCTGTACATTATTTTTTCAGAAATTGTTATATTTATTGCTGATTAGAAACTGTGTTTGTGTGTAGCTTAATTTATAATATTATTTATACCACAACTACCTTTATTTTTTTTATAAATTACAGCAAGAAAGTGTCACTCAGTGTGTGAAGTCAAAAAACTGGTTAGAGCCAGCAGACGGTTAAAAAAAAAAAAAAACTCCAATGACCGGCAAAGAGAGGGAGAGTGTGTGTGTGTAGCTAATTAATTCGTAATATAGTTTTATATCACTACCTTTTTTTCATTTTTTAATGAAATACACCAAGAAAGTGTCAGACACTCATTGGGTGAAGTTAAAAAAAATGGTTAGAGCCAGCTGAAAAAAAAAAATCTCCTACAGGCAGAGACGCGAGTCGCATTCTACCAAGCACCACCATCAACAAACTTCACGTTTACCAAAAACTCCACTGGTTAATAAGTAAGTACTACAAACCAAAGTAAAAAACAAACCTGAAGCTAAAGAAACCCTAAATGTTAACGGAAAAAACCCACGAACCTGCGTGACTGAGGGAGAGAGAGAGCGCTGTGACTATCACAGAACGCAGACAGAGTCAGGTACCCAATGAGATTTTTTATTCAATCCGACCACAGATATTGACTCGTATTACTCGT
Source organism: Micralestes humilis (assembly GCA_037974525.1). Lineage (NCBI taxonomy): Eukaryota > Metazoa > Chordata > Actinopteri > Characiformes > Alestidae > Micralestes > Micralestes humilis. The sequence goes on from JBBPDG010281261.1 coordinate 9,877, forward strand.
ATGATACTCGTACTCGTCAAAAGTGCTCGTTTCAGCCGAGTATCCGGCTCAACTCTAGTCATAAGTGACTAGACAGAACAGAGAAACGCGCTTCACCACCACCAGCGCTTTCACTTGAAATTACTGCCCTCTTGTGGACAATGTTTAGACTGCACTGATCAATACACAATGCGTCTGTAAGACCAATATATAAACATTAATATATATATATACATATATTTTTTTACAGTAAATAATTGTGATACAAATGATTATTAATTTTACTATTCAATTATTTAATGACAGATTCCAAGTTTCTTTTATTTCTTTTATTTATTTTAAAATGTCTCACTTTTCTTTAAACAAACTGGTAAAATAAACTCTATTTAACTCACTTCAGTAACTGTTAAACTTTGCCAAATTATAAACTTGTATTTCAATGTATCTGCACTCTGTTTGTGCGTTTTATCAGTGTGTGGATCAGCAGGTGCAACATTAAAGCTGTTTTACCCTGGAGTGTTTCCTCTCTCTGAAATCAATCTCTAGAGACAGTAATAAACTACATTTGACTCACGTTAATGACAGTTACAATGTATTAAATGATAGACATACATTTCTATATATCTGTATTCTGTGTGTGTGAGTTCCTTATCAGTGTGTGGATCAGCAGGTGCAGCATTAAAGCTGTTTTACACTGGAGTGTTTCCTCTCTCTGAAATCAGACTTCTCTACACATACACACATGCACGCACACACACACCTCTAGAGATGGAGGTGGAGTCGTGTTCATCTGCACTGACACTCTTTTGATAAATATGGAGAAGCCTCCTCTGATTTGTCACTAAAATGTTTGATGATTTCCTCTCCTCTGTCTCATAAGGTCATAGTGAGTTCTCTCTCTCTCTCTCTCTCTCTCTCTCTCTCTCTCTCTCTCTCTCTCTCTCTCTCTCTCTCTCTCTCTCTCTC
>JBBPDG010307630.1:0-10587 GCA_037974525.1 Micralestes humilis
GGTACTCGCTTGTCATTGGTCAGCTGTCAAAAAGGCGCTTGACGTATTGCGTTCTTTTCAGAAAAGATTAACTTTTTCAACTTGAAAAGACGCTCTTAGCTGCAGAAAAAGGCGGTGGCGTTTAAAAAAAACGCAAATGACAAAAAAGCATGTGACAAATAAAGTACCTTGAATCTTGAATCTTGGAATTTAAATTCAGCCAATGGTTGTTTGCATACAGGGCCAGAATCACATTTTTCAGTGATTTTTTTAAATAAAATTTTCATAATATTGACACTTATTTTTCCTTCCTCTTTTTAAAGAATATACTATCATGTGCTAGTGTTTTTTTGTCTCATTTTTATTCTGTGTTTGATCTGGTCAGTGTGTGAACACAGAATAAACACCTCGTTCACTAACCAGGAACGCGAGCGTGTTGCTCCATTAGCTTTCTGCCTTCAAATCCCAACGGTGTCGGATAGGGTTGAGGTCAGGCTCTGTGCAGAGAGAGATGCCTGAACAGACAGCTTCTTTGGCGCTCAGTGTAGATTGTGACGTCATTCCCTAGCAACCAGAGGACAGCGCGCGGCCCGAGGTTATATAAAGCGCGCGCGTGTGCCGCTCTGACTCAGTTCGACTTTGTCTGCGTTGGACACTACTGCGGTTCTTCCACCATGTCACAATTTTTGAACTCCGCAATTTCTGAGACAGAGAGAGGCGCCTTTCCCACTCTCTCTCGCCTGTCAGACGACGACGTTGATATTATCTGGACAAACGTGGCCTCTTTCATCGAGGAAAAGATGTCCATGCAAAAGGCGGTCAGCATTCCCGGCTTGGGAACCTTCACCTTCTCCAAAACGAAGCTGGATTTGGGCATCAACTACATCCTACTCCAGAGGCCGATCTTCCTCTTATCTGAGAGACTGTGCCAGGTGCATGGGTTCAAGCAGACGAAAGAGTTTGCTGAGGGGAATGTTCCAGTGATGTCTCTAAACTTCACTGCCCTGTCCATGGGCAGCTCTTATGAAAGGGACGTAGTGGAGGGTTGTGTTCGAGAGGAACTTCTCGTACTGCTTCGCACTGTTGCAGCCCAACACACGGTGAGCTTCCCCTTTAAAGGCATCGGGAACCTTTCATTCTGCCGCGGCCAGGTCAAGATGAAGTTTAACAGCAACTTCATCTCTAGATTAGATGAGAGCAGGAAGCTCCTGTGGGCTCGGAATAACAGGCCAGGAACATACCGGTCAGTTATCTCAGAGAGACCATCAAGTCTCCAGCGCCCCGTGACCAGTAATGCCCTCCTGCGGCCCAAAATCACCTCGGGAGAGCCACCAAGAGAGGGGATGATGCACAGAGGGCCTTACCCACCAGAGAGGCCAGTTACACAAGTAGGGCTAAAGAGAGGGGGCACACCACGTCAGCGCCCCGAGACCAGTAAGGACCTCCTCCTCCCCAAAATCTCCTCGGGAGAGCCGACAAGAGGGGGAACGAGAGAGGGGGCAGATCACACCTGCCGCGGCCACACCCGGGCAGGACAGGAGCTGTGCCACGTTTGCATGCAGCGAAATCGGCGTAAGATTTACGACAACTTCTCAGAGGAGCGCCAGAGAGAGGAGAAAGAGCAAGTAAAAACACTACTGTTTGCTGATCAGCAGAAAGATAGGAAGTTTGTTCAGAGAGAGCAGGAGAAAAAGCGAGAGCTCAGCAAGAAGGTGGCAGCGTTTAATATGGCCACTGCTGAAGCGCAGAGGGTCAAGAAATTAGAAAAGACCACTCCGTCTCAAGACTTCTATATCTTCCATCAACGGCCAGCCACTCCTCCCGCGCAGCTGCAAAAGAGACGCTACATGCAGGAACTGAAGGAGCAGATAGAACAAAAGAAACAGCTCTCACAGTTCCACAGCAGAAATGACGAGCTCCTCGACCGCCTGGAACGGGTCCAGCTGGCAGAAGACTATGCCAGGCAAAGACCGATTACGTCCTTCAAAAGAAGGACAAGGCCAGGAACCTCAAGAAGGCCCTAGACGCCCAAGTGGAGGGCAGGGTCAGAGGAATCCCCTCCCGACAGCCTTACTAAGATGACCCTTTGACCCTTTGCTGTATAACACACGATATTCTATCATCTGTATCTGTAATCTGTAATCACCCAAATGAGGATGGGTTCCCTGATTGAGTCTGGTTCCTCTCAAGGTTTCTTCCTATCGCCATCTTAGGGAGTTTTTCCTTGCCACTGTCGCCGTTACTCTTGGCTTGCTCATCAGGGGCACACATTCATTCACACACACATATTTACTTCACATTTATTTCATTTTGTAAAGCTGCTTTGTGACAATGACCATTGTTAAAAGCGCTATATAAATAACATTGAATTGAATTGAATTGTTCGGAGCGAGAGAGGGTGATCCTGCAGTGCTGGCTGAGCAGAAGCAGAGAGCACACAAACTCCATCAGGAGCTGCTGAGAACAGCGACCGACTTGAAGAACGAAGCGTTGTCCAAGCGCCTCGAACAACAGAAAAGAGAAAAAGATGAGCTGCAGCGGACACAGACAGAGCTGACAACAGAGAGAATGTCCCGCTACGAGAGGCAGCGCAGACTGGATTCATCGCTGAAGGACTCTTGGAGCCGCAATGCTGACCTGAAACGACAGCGAGAAATGGAGGAGAAAGCCTTTATCATGTCAGGGAGTCAACTGCTGCTAGATCAGTGTCAGCAGTATCGCCGCTGCTATCGGTGCAAGAGGAGCACGAGTCCCTGTGACGAGAACTACTTTAAAGACTCCCGCTAAATCCCCGGCTGCCGAATGATAATATAACCAGCATCCAACAAAAGTACAATCTTTCCGTGCCACGGGCATATGCCACTACACATGTCGCCGCTACGTGAGCATGGCACTCGAAATGTTATTGCTACCTGAGCATGGCACTCGGTATGTCAGTGCTACCTGAGCATGGCACTCGGTATGTTATTGCTACGTGAGCATGGCACTCGGTATGTCAGTGCTACCTGAGCATGGCACTCGGTGTGTTATTGCTACCTGAGCATGGCACTCGGTATGTCAGTGCTACCTGAGCATGGCACTTGCAGCACGGCGGTGAACAAGTGGTGCACATATTTCAGCGGATCTTTAAGAAAAACCTTGCGTTCGGTGTTCTTGTCAGGCTCGGTGCGGAAAATATCTATTTAAGGATAATTGTAATTATAATGAGGGACTGGAAATTGAAATTTTGCTTACAGCTCCAGGCATTTAATGTACAACAAATAAAATAATCATAAATGTTTATTTGTGTTCTATGTGTGTTTTTATTTGTATTTTACATGTACTGTTTTGGAAGGACAATAACATTGTTAATTCCAAAGAAGCCATCACCACTTCAGGTCACTCTACACTCTTTAAACAGATGTGTTAAAAACAACACAACCTGTGTTATATCTTAACACACCCGTGTGTCTAGTTAAGGACAGCACATTTTGTGTTACTTTTAACTCAACCAGTGTGTTATCACACTGAATGTGTCATTAATAACACAATTTGTGTCATATATGTGCTATTTTTACCAGTTACAATGAATGCAATACAAAACAACTTTTTTCTTTCAAATATAAACATATTTATTAAAACTTCACTTATTAAGGCAATATTCACATGTCATTTGAATTTCATGAAGACATTTTTAAATAATTTTATATCTTGGATTTACGAAAAATGTTTTCTTTGTTAGAAATCATGTGAAGTGGTTTTACATCAGCAGCATTGCTTAAATTAATGACTTTATATTCATTTGTTCTTTGCACAGCATATGCATACAAGTGTGGGTGAAAATACATTTGAGATAGAACTCTGAGAAAAACTAAAACCCTTTCTTTTTCACATTGTGGAACTATGTGTAAAACTTCACCAAAGACACGCTCTTCTCTTAAATCACGGTTTAAAGCAATTACACAACCGGTTTGAAAAGTCTGACCGAACACATTAACAGAGTGAGAAACGAGAACAGTGCTACATGTGTCAAGTTCATAGCCAAACACTTTCATACCTTCAACAAACAGAAGATTGTTTTCTAAAGATCCAACCATGACCGGGAAAACCTTTTGGACAGAAATTTTTTCTGTTAATGGACTGCTCAGTTTCCAATGAAACATGGTCTGAACCTGACTCTTGTAGGCTAATGTCTTACTTATATTTACAAAATTGCACACAGTTTGCGCTTGCCTTTTTAGAGGACCATGCTTTCCCTCAAACCTCATGCACCAAAATTTAGACAGTGGGCCAAATTTGATCATCATTCGCCAGTAATGCGTCATGAAATGATGCTTTGGTATTAGTGATTTGTTTGGGTAAAGCGTCTTAAACAAGTTATGGTGATCGATAACTAGCTGCTTTAAAAAGATAGCTAATCCCTTGGTAACAACAGGTGCAAAAATGATGCTACAAATTTCTCTAAGGAGAAAAAACAATTTCCAGTGACTATCACCTTCGCTTATATAATTTCCAATTAGGAAAGGCAAAAAAAGGATGAGACACCACATCTGACTGGCATTTTGCTTCATTGGGTTCTCAGATGTTCTTAAATTATGAATGGCACTAGGCTTGTTTTTCTCATTTGCCACACCATAGTCAAAGGTAATCATTCGGTCATTCAGCTGGTCTAAAGTGAAAAGTTTTTCTTCATAGATTAAATGTTGTAACATCAGTTTGATCTCGAGAGGAGCCACACCCTCTAAAACGTCATGCATAATGTCAACGCAGACATTATCAGTAATATGAAAGTACTTTAGAGAGTTTAGACAAGAGTCAGATTTTATTCCTGTTAAACCAGGATTTTTAAGCATGACGTGTTCATTGTAATTTACTTCACTGCGCAACTCCAAACAATCGTCATCGAATATATACTGCATCTCATGTTTGTCAATCAGACAGAAATGACAGAATTTGTTGGCTGCGAAACTCTCCAAATAACCTCCAAGTGAATGGCAGGCCAGATTATCAGCAGTGAATATGCATATTGTGCCATATAACAATGTACTTTGGCCATCTATCTGTACTTCTATCCCTCTGGTTTCAAGAAGTTTAATATCATCCAACAATGGCTCAAAAATTTTGTTGAAACCATAAACTTCTTTGTCAATTGAATTAAAAAGCAAACATAGGTGTATGTTTTCAAGAGCCGAATTAAATCTAGCAGGTAAATTCCTCAAACAAAAATAAACTGCTCCCATTTTGTGAACTTTGGTTTTAGACCCTAAAGGGTTTGTTGTTTCAAAATCATCAAAATAAAGTTGAATTTGTAAAGCTTGAGGGTATCTGCTGTACAATTTGTGATTTCTAAAATGTGAGCCATCACTGTAATCACGCAATTTGTCGTCAATTTCGGTTGAATTCAAAAAGAGCTTTTGCATTTGTTCATTGTCAAAAAGAAACTTCAGAGTATCAATAATAGATATGTACTGACATGTATCTGCTATTAACACTTGAGTTAATGTACCTTGCTTTCTTGCAGTATCACCTCTGTTTCCAAGAAAGATTTCTGTTGGCTTGATGAAAGAGTGGTTTCCTGCAAAATATTTGGTCATTTTGTAGGGGGTATCAACTTCCTCAAACATATGTCGTCCTCTTTCAAATTCATCAATCAAAGTCTGCAATTCATCACTGGGTATAGAGTAACGATTAAGCAGAGATGTGGTTTTCTCTTGCAAACAGTCCAGGGTTTCGCAGAGCAGTTCTTTTGTGCATGTGATGCTTCTTTGCACATCAGTCAGAGTACAATTTGAAGAGGAGTACATTTTTGCAACAAATGCTGCTGCACAGCTTTGGTAGTCAGAGGTGCTGCAAGTACTGGAGCCATCGAAATTAGTCTCTGGAATCATAAAAGCAGCAGCAGAGCAAGATGGAGCTGGAAAGTCCTCACTCGTGCTGGCATCAGGGTTTTGTTCTAAATGTAATGGGTTTGCAACCTGAACATGCTCTCTATTGAGGTGTTTAGCATAAGAATTGAAGTTATGGTAAGTTCGTTGGCAATTGTTTTGACTACAGACAATTGTAAAATCCTGTCCATCAGAAAGTGCATGGACATGCCTAAGATGACTTATAAGTTTCCGGACATCTTTTGAAGTTGATTTTTTACACCTTGGACATATGTACATGGTGGTACAATTTAGGATAGTGCCTGAAGCTTCGAAATAAGCTCCATAACTTTAGATCTCTTCCCACCAGAGAAAGGAATGTCATATACATTTTCAAGGAAATTAAAGACAGATGTAAGTTGGACAGGATATTGTACATTGCAAACCCAATACATTTTGAACAGCTTGTCAATGGCACACGTCAGACTGTTATCATCGAGTGGAATGGTGACTTTGTCGTTCTCGGCCACAATGATGTATTGTGCTGTAGAACTGGGGGCTCCTAAACAGACAATGTGGGGTTGATGGTTTTCCACCTTTGTCTGGGAATGATCCAGGAGGCTGGAGATGCTGGTTCCAGCCTGTAAAAATACATTTTTTAAAAGCTATTTTTAAAACAATTCAAGTGACTGAAGGTTTTCTTAAAGGGATAGTTCACCCAAATTTTTTTTAATTCTGCCAGTATCACCCTCATGTTGTTCCAAAACCATAAGACCTTCTATTATTACCTTCTAACAAATCTGAGAACTGTCGGAGTCTTCATAAACAGCAACAAAAACGAAATGTTCCTAAATGCAGAAACGTAGAATGGACATCAGTAAAACTGTAAAAGTGATTCATCTGTAATTTTACAAATTTCCCTCCTCATTCCATCTGCTGTGGTATGCCGCCATTGCGAAGAGTCTCATGACGCATGCACTTGCTGTCCTCTGCTCATAAACAAAACACGACGAGTGCTTTGTTTAAATGGACAGGAATGCCTGTGCATACGTTGTGATACTCTCTCCAAAACTGCAGCACATCACGGCAGATGGGATGATAAAGAGAAGAGTTGTTGAATAAAGTTATTTTTGTTTTCTTTGAGCACAAAAAATCATAGTTTCATATCAGCACAACTGAACCCGTGATGTCACATGGGCTATTTTACCTATATCGTAAATTTCTGTGCTTGGGATCATTTCAGTTGTGTTGCTGTTTATGGAGGGTAAGAAAGCGCTCAAATTTCATCAAAAATATCTTAATTTGTGTTTGCAAAGTTGAATGAAGGTCTTACGGGTTTGGAACGATCAAGCTATCAAGCTGCTTACCTGCTTAATGTCCAGGAGGTAAGAAAGGGCTGACTTTGTACTGCATTTGGCCCAACCTTTGCTCCTTCCGGACGCAGTGGGGGGCAGCAGTGTCGTAAGAATTTGAAGAGCTCTGTAGTACAATAGAGAATATTCCAAATGACTGAAATAATGGCTGACTTTGATCTCCAACTTTGCCTTCAGAGAACTAGTAAAACTAATGGTGTCCACTGAAAGAAAAACAACGGTTTGACAGAACAAGCAAAGTAGCCTACCTTCACTCTCATTATCAGTTGGCATGACCAGAGGATCTTTCACTGTGGACATCTTTTGCAACTTCGGAACAATATTTCCTTCCCATTTTCGAAGAAAGAAGTCAGCCTTCCCAGGAAACATTTTTCCAAACTCAGTGTCAAACTACAACACAGGATAGGATACACAGTTACAACACTACTGTGTTTTCTCAGTATGTTCACAAATTATCAAATCGAAGTTTATGCAATCATTACAGTAAACAAACTACAATACTTCAGTTTTATGAAAAATAAATGGTGGAGCTTGATTTCAGTGCACCTTACAATCTCTAGCTTGCAGCAGACTGATGGTTGGAGGGAAGTGGTTAAAGGATCTTTAAAGGACTTTATTTTAGAATAGAATTTTTCACCACAAGTTTAGTAATGTGCACTAACAAAGTATAAAAACATTTTGAATTAATTTGGACTATAAATGTTAATATTTAGCAGCCATGTCCCTGTACTGACCCTATGTCCCTATACCTAGCTGGAAGAAAAAAACACGCAAAACACAAGATTCCCTTACCAAGTATGGCATGTCTACAAATCGAGGATACTGTTCAAAAATCTCTTGCACTGTTGGGGACGTGTTTGCAATCCATAACCTGCGATTACTGTATGTCTTCTCCATGCCCAATTTGATGGTATTGAGGTTTTCTGGAGATGGTTTCATCCTTTTGATCACAGTCATCCACTGCTGAGTGGAATCCTCCTCCCCTTCAGCAGTTATATCCAAATGAATAGACACTCCAGAGGAAGCACTGATTCGACTACGTTTGCGTTGGTAGCGACGCTGATCATCATGAAGTTTCCTCCGTAGATTTCTAAGTCTCATCTCAATAAATCCACTGTGGGAGACTGGGTCATAGAAATGTTCCTGTATGATAGGGGAAGTATAACAATTATAATTTTGTTTTAATTTCTTAAGAGCCCATCATGTGTGACAAGTGAACAGCAGAATGAATGTACTTTTAGTGTTATTGTAAAATTAAAATTGGGAATTAATTATATTTTAAAAAACTAAATTTTACACTACAATTTCACAAAAATTTCAGTTGCTGTGTAACCTGTTAACCAATTAACATACCACAATTACTATTCCAATTTGCATTTATTATTATTTTCATTGTGTGGTTAAGTAAGTACAACTTACAAATCCTTCATTCTCTTCTTCCATCTTGATCTTCAGAGAAGGAAACAGTGTTACCACACTTTCTGCCAACATCTGTTTCTCATCATTACAAGGGTAACTATAAGAAAAATAAAAATAGTAGAATTATTCAATTCAATTAAACCTGTATAGAACACATCAAAAACAAAATACACAAATAAATGTCAGTACATATTCTCTATTGGTGATTAGAAGTTTTTTTCAGAATTATGTCCAAATTATTAAAAGTAATCAGTGTGTATTCAAAGTATTTATCATCTGTATACACAGATATTAAGAGTTGTTTTAGTTAAATCTCTCAACTGTAAAAACGTACAATCCACTTTGTTCCACCAACGCACTGACTCCTATCTTGATGAGGAGTTTTCTTGATGTCTCTGAAAGCATTCCTGAAGCTTCATAATCCTTCAATATACTTGGACCTTTGCTCTCAATTAGTGCTTGCAGGGTGTCTACGTCAATTCTATTACGTTGATGCTGGAAATACAAAAATAAAAGTAGTTCTAAACAGCGGAGTTAATGATTCAGTTGCTCAAAGTCAGTCATGTATATTGTTCCAGAATTAATCAGAAGTTTTAAATAAACTGGTTGAGCATTTATCGCCATCTATACTGGCAAGATATACAGATGTACTGGAATGGAAAAGCAAAGTCAAACAGAGTGATATAAATACTGAAAAGAGTGTTGTTATTTCAGCACTCAGTTATATATACAAACCTTCTGTTGACTACTTGGACCAGCGTCTTGTATGTTCTTTGGAACAACCTTCCAAAAAAGAAAAATATTAAAACATGGTCAAATATATAACTTGTATTAGTCATGTAAGTCCTCCATGAACATACATTCTGTTGACGACTTGGACCAGCTGCATCTACATCCAATTTTTCATCCTTAAAGGACAACAAATAAGATGAAAAGTACAATAATCAATATATGACAAAATGAGAGTGCATAAACTCTGTTTATTTGATAAAGTTGCCCGTTTCCATAACTGGTATGAATGGCAAAAAAAAGTGTCAATGGGCCAGATGGCTTGTTGATTTTTTTATTTTTTATTGTGGTTATATGACATTAGGATTACAATTTATGTGACAAAAGCTGTGATGGTGTAATACTATAGGTAAATTCTGAAGCATTCCATGGTGGATGATCACATAATATATACAAAGTAGTAAAGTGTGTTTGTTACATGTTACTATATGAGATTTAAATAACTACCATTATTTACTATGCCAATGGAAAAATAAAGTGTAGAATAAAACTACACTGACATTATCATTTGTAATTATATCATGCCACACCATCTTCAAGTTAGTGGAAATGCAACTTGAACAGTTTCTTACCATACTCAAAATTGATGCAGTTGTTAGTTATATTACAGTATATTATCATTATAAAAATGGATATTACATACCAGAGCCTGTGAACCACTTCTCTTAACCGACTTAAAAAAAACTTGAAATTTGTCCAAGGTTTCCACTTTCTCAGTAAGGTCTGTGTCAATAAATTCATTAAAATCCACATTAAATTTTAAAATTCGGTGGTACACTGCAGCACAGGGTTTGCAAGCATCAATTATTTCTGCTGCACTCTTGAGATGATGTATTTTTTTGCAGATCTCCTTTTCATCAAGAAGAACTGTAACTAGTGTTTTTGGAGTGTCCTCCATTTGAAGCTGCAAAAGGCAAAGAAAAACACCAATCTGTTATATACTGATTACACATACATTCATAATGTAAAATGTAGTTAACAAGCAGTGTTATAATGAATATTTATTACAAAAACTGCGAGCTAAAAAAAGCTGGTTTAGCTGATTTTGCTCTCATTACTGAATTAAAATGATGTAGTGTCTGTTGAAGCTGCTGTAGGGAGCAGGCAGGCATTAGGACCCAGGGGGAGCTACACGGCGCTGCTTGTTAGCGAGTAGCAGCCGGAGCCGGTTCAGTAATATTTCT
>JBBPDG010316358.1:0-10492 GCA_037974525.1 Micralestes humilis
ACACACGAACGCGCTGCAAACACACGAACGCGCTGCAAACACACGAACGCGCTGCAAACACACGAACGCGCTGCAAATAGCAGGGATCACAACGGAAATGTTTCAGGGGGAACTCAAAAAGTGACGAACCCATCTGTGACTTGATTATTTGTTCAGTGGCTTTTGGTCAGAGCAGAGGTGTTGTCCGTGAACTAAAAGGTGAGTTTATAATAGGATTCATTGGTCTATTGGATATTATTAGACTAATCTGACGAATCACTCACATTACTGTGGAACGTTAGTAACTTAATTGGCAATAAATATCTAAATAAATATATGCAAATAAATGTAACGTTCAAAGTTCATGACAAAATTCTGCAATGCTTCATTAATGGTTAAAATCAGGTCAAATTCATTACAGATTGATAGAAAAAGTTATAATTTACAATTTATTCAGACCCTTAATAATAAAGAACAACAGAATACAAATAAAGCATGCTAAAATCGGTAACATTGTTATTTTTTGTTTTGTTTTTTCAGATCAAAATGTATTGTCCGTTCTGTGGCATTCAGTGGCCAACTTTGCCCAAATTTTGTAGCTCATGTGGGCGAAATGTTAGTTTTGTTGTGGAAAATGCCCCTAAATCTGCAGTTGAGGACCAGGTGTCATGCCAGGCTGTGCCCAGAGGTAATATTCTCTTATCTGTTCTGTCCATCAGATTATAAATTATACATTTAGATCATCTTTTACTCTCTGGTTTTGATTGTGTGTGTGTGTGTGTTTTGTGTTTCAGTGACTGATGCATGTGCCGTTCCAGGGAAGTCAGCTTCTGCTGTTCTTCAGTTCATGAAATACAGAGAACTAAAAGAAACTGAAAGGAAAACATTCTCAAAAAGCAAAAAGAAATCAAATAAATCAGTAAAGGTAAGCTTAATATTTGTTGAAGTTAATGAAGTTGTCAGACAGAACAGTATTATCATTTGTGTTCCATCTTATCTAAATGATAATCTAGATTTCTGTTGGCATCATGAAGAAGACCAAGAATGGCTTGAGGCCCATGAGAGGAAAAAACCTACCTCTACATGTTGACCCTCAGTGGTCATGTGAGCAGCTTTTAGCAGCAGCATTGAAAAAACAAAAAGATTTCAATCAAGATTTGGAAGATGGAGAATATGTCGTGCTTTATCCAGATGGCTCTCAGATAAAAAATATCCCTGGGACCGACACACCTTTTACCATTGGAGAATACAAAGAGGCCATTGGAAAGGCCTATCAGAGAATCACACTGTACATTTGTACCCTTGAGGATCTGTTGTCAAAGAGTAAGTATTGAAATAGTATTTTTTAATATATATTTTATGTGCATTTAAACTAAAAACTCTGTATTTTTCTTATAAATACTTTAAGTGCTTTGTGGGATTCCAACTAGTTACAGACTACATATTTAATGATACTGGATATGTAATTGGAAATAGAGATTGATCATAAAATCTTTTTGTGAGGTCAAGATGATTCAGTTTCAGAAGAAGATGAAGTTGTTATTGGGGTACAACCCAATATGTCACCTCTTTCTGACACAGTGGTAGGTACCTCTCAGGAATTGAGGTGTTCAGCATGTCCATGCTTACAGTACAGCTATAATGCAATACATTTCAACCAGTAGAAATAGAAAAGCATATACTCATACTTTGAATGAGTTTAGGGTTTTATGTTTACACTTGTCAGCTTTGGTCAAGTCCTGAAAGCAGTACACCAGAGCGTAGACATGGGTAAGTTAAATTTCTGCTGATATTTTTTTGTCTCTGTGCCAGACGAATGTCAGTATGCATTCATTTTTAAAACTGCTATATAGAAAGCCATTTATATTATCTATAACACAGTGACAATTTCTATACTGTTTTTTTTGTGTGTTTTAGGTCAACCACAACATCTGCACCATCAGCATCCCAGTCATCTAATGGGCAAGTATGTGATATTCTGTAACATAATACACCAGAATTTGTTTATTTTCTGGGTATTTCTGTGATTATTATTCTAATTTCTTACTGTGTTGTGTGGTGTTGTCGGTGCTACATGCCGAGAGTGCAAAAATTGCCAAACAGATGGCCACTAAAGTGGGTGAACTTAAGTCAAATGACTTCTACAGGTCAGTCATAAGAGATCATTTTCCCCTGGATTTTAAATAAAACTATTGGACTACTAGACTACAGCAAAAACAACAAAACATCTGTTTCAAAATACTTTCTGGATTAACTGTGTTATAGTTGTTCTTGTACTTCCCTTCCACAGTGTATATACCCACATCTATGCCCCTATCACCATTGACAGCAGTTCTTCAGATCTTGAAGTAGAGAAACTGTCAGAGAAAGACAGGTAGTGTCACATGACCAATACTACTTGACCAAAAGAATGTGATTTTGTGGGAGGACTTAAAATTACTAAAGTTGTGATGGCCAAATGACGCTTATTATTTTTCAGCATTGTTGTATAGCTTACTCATTTTAAAGGGCCCTAAAATACTAAAAACCTCAAAAAAAAAAACATGGTTTAAATAACCCACAATAATAAGTAGTACTGTTAATATTTACTTTCTTTTTGTGGACTGTTTTTCTTATTATTATTTTTATTTTACAGTGATGGACATGATGGGCTGACAGCTGCAGACATAGTGTCAAATCTGGCACATAATCTTAACAAAACATCATGTAGCAGATTTAACATTAACCGGGCGAATGTCTGGGATGGTGCCTTAAGAGGTTTCAGGCGATCCTCATTTGATCCCACCTGCAGCATGATGGTGAAATTCACAGATGATGCTGGGCTGACGGAAGAGGCTTTGGACAGCGGGGGGCCTACTCGAGAATTTCTGACTCTGTTGATGGACAGCATCAAAACAAGGAGAGTATTTGAAGGCAAAGACAATGCCAAATACCTCTCATTTGATAGTAAAGGTAAGATTTTTTGTGATTGTTTTTACAATGTTGTAAATCAGTGTGTCCTAACATTGGAATATTGGCATTTTTAGCTGCAGAAGACAATGAGTATTTCCACATTGGAAGAATGATTGCAGTGTCCATTGTCCATGGCGGTCCAGGGCCTCGTTGTCTTTCCCCAAACTTCTTCCATTACCTAATTGGTAAAGTAAAAACACTTGAGGCCCCAATTGAGGACATACCTGATGATGAGGTCAAAAGGGGCCTTCTTGAGGTAATTTGTTAGGCTGGGATTACAAACAATTTCAAGTAATGACTTTTGTCAACTGACACAAAACTGTCCATAGGATTGATGTCTTAATTGCTCTACAAATAGCATGTTTGACAATACCAAGGTCAATTAAATATGCTACGCCAAAAAAAGCCTTTATTCCATGTGCACAGGTACTGGAAGGTAGATCATAAATGATGAATATGCAACATATGTCTAAATATGTGCCATATAGAAATGAGGAACAGTATTTAATTCTTAATGTGAAATTACTATTCAAATAATCCCATATTCTTTCATATTTGTGTCATAACAAACCATTTTTAAAACAAGTTATGAATAGTCCAAGCCTTACTAATGTGTAAAAATGTAATGTGGCTTGTTAACTGATCAAGTAATAATGATAATGAATATATTTCACCCCCCACCCCAGATAAAGAATGCTACATCGCTGAGTAAACTCCAGGATTTGACAGAAAAATACTCCAGCATGCTTCAGACAGCAGGCTGCTATCGATTCATGAAGACTCTGGAGGACAAGAAGAAAGTAGTAGATGATTACATTCAGTGGTATTTCATCTACCGAAACCATGTTTCCATCCAAAGGTATAATATTCTACTTCTTCTGTGAACAAAACTTTTAATACAATGCTATAGTTATTTTGTATTTTGTCATGATTACTTTAATATTATCAGTACTTTTTATACTAATAAAGGCTAACTATTGTGGCTGAAGTAGTGTCACCTCATTTCTTGTCAAAATGGAAAATCTGTTGATAGTCGTTCACATAACCCCCTTGTAGTAACTTTTTGACATGGCACTTTTTGTAGGTTCCAAGAGGGATTGGCAACACTTGATTTTATCAATGCCTTGGAGCAGCATCCTTCACTCTTCTTGTCATTCATGTGCTACACTGAGACCAAGCTGACAGCTGATGCTGTGGAGAACATCTTCCATGTGCAGTTCAGTCAGCCTGGTAGCACCAACCGACAGGAGGAGGCCAGAGTACTGAGCTACTGGCGAGATTATCTTCTCTACCTGGAAGGTATCTATGGTGATAATCATACAAAATGTGCCAAATTATCACAGCAGCAAATAGTGAGATAAAAAGTAGAAATTTTAAATGAGCATTATAAACAAGGGGATAAATCCACGATTGCATACTGTGCAGTCCATAAGAATTTAAACAGGGTTCCGTTTTGCTACATGTGGTTTAGAAGAAATGACAAACCACCTCCATACTACAAATAATAACCACTGTGCTCAAGGAAAGGAGGAAAAAAAGGAAGTGACGTGTGACCAACTGTGGTGACACATACTTGGAATTTGTGCTCTGCATTTAACCCATCCAAGTGCACACACACAGTAGTGAACATACACCCGGAGGACTGGGCAGTCATATTGCTATCGCTGCGGCGCCCAGGGAGCAGTTGGGATTTCGGTGCCTTGCTTAAGGGACTCACCTCAGCCATGGTATTGAGGGTGAAGAATGCACTGTAGATTCACTTCCCCCACCTACAATCCCTGCCGGACCTGGGACTCGAACCAGCAACTTTTGAGTTACAAGTCTCTAACCATTAAGCCATGGCTGCCCCCAAAGCATTATAGCTGCTATGTAATGACTACAGTAATTTGAATGTAGCAACATTTGAAGGCAAAGACTATGCCAAAGAAAAAAAAGAATCGCTACAATTTATTTTTTAAAATAAGAAAGAAAACCATAATGTCTAAAATTTTAATTTTGTTCCACCAGAAAAAGAGGCAAGTCCTTCTTTGGAAGATGTCCTTATGTTTGGAACTGGGCTGAAGGAAGTTCCGCCTGCGACAATACAGCCACAGCCACAGTTAGTGTTTCAGAAGAGTGCACGCTTTCCCATGGCAAATGTGTGTACAAATACAATAAAAATTCCAATTTTACCCAGTTATGAAGACTTTCAAGAAGCCATGGATTATGGCATGCAAAACTCCCCTGGGTTTGGGCTTCCTTAAAGCTGAACATCTGAGTTGTTTAGGTCAGAGTTAAGTTTTATTGAAATGTGCCAATTTGTTCTTTCCTATTTTGAAATGCAGGCATTTTACGTTATACTTTTATGTTATATTTTATGTTAAACATTTCAAGCCACAATAGTTTTGATTATACTAATACACTGGTGAGATTTGAGGTTTTTAAGTACAGAAATGTATGGCATGTTCTTTGCACAAAACTTAAGATTTTGTTATACACATTTTCAGTCATTGATGTTCAGGAAATCACTGATGACATATGCAGTGAGCAAATAAAGTTGTTCTCTAAACTGATGATGTAATGGTTTCCCTGTGTCCCATTTGAAGAAACATTCCTGGGTCTTGTGTTTTGATGACTTTATTGCCAGAGACAACAAGGTAGAGAGAACTCTGCAGAGCAATCTGTGGAGTCTTTGTTCGCACCCTCTTTTATACAGTTTTCCTCAAGGCATGCTCTATACATTTCACACACAGGTTTAGAATAGTGGTAGAATATCTAGATACATAAATGGCTCGATTCACTTTGATTATACTTGATTCATTTACATACTGACTAATAAAAATCTTCAACAATCATTTTAAAGTCCAGACATATTTTTGAGTGTTATGTAATTCTCAACAGCAGTTATCCAGTTGACTGGTGAAGAAAGCCCACTCTGTCTCTGTAAGTCTGTAAATTGACCTTGGAGATTACCATCACCACAAAGACTGCGCTGTGGTGGCAGAATGTCCTCAAACTCTTGAATAACTTGTTGTGACACTGGGAATCCATAGTCCCTTGCATCAAACCTAAGGCCAGTCAGAAATCAAAACATAAGTAAACTCATTACAAAAATGTGTAATAAAACCTATAAATCCTAAAATGAAAAAATAATAACCCAATTTTTAAATAGTCTTGAATTTTAAGACAAATAAGCCAAAGGTTGACTCTAAATGTTAAGAACATCTGTTGTCAAATATGGTTCTCACATTTGCTTCTACTACAAACAGACTTTGTGAACCAGAAGTTTCCACCTTTTTGCTTCATGCATTGTATTTGTCTAAGAGTATCTGAATTATTTTTAAAATAATAATCTAGTTCTGATTTAAAATGTAATAATTGTCAAGTGAGGAATTGATCAAGTAAAAAAATAATGATAAAGTAAAAAAAAAATTAACTGAGCATGGTCACATATTGTAAGGATTAAATACAAACCTGTGAGGCAGGTGATACATGGCTTCTGGTTTACCAGAATAACAAGACGACTGACGAACAGGTCGGATGGTGTGGTTATTCCAAAGTTCTCTGTATTCATCAAGGTCTTTCTGCAAGATGCCCAAGAAGACATAACGCAGAAGGCACTTATGCTCGTGGCTGCCGTTGAAAAGGTGCCTCTCTCTCAGGTCACTGAACAAATCAATCCAGAACTGAGTCCTAGTGATGGAATGACAGTATACACAATGTTTTAGTTTAGTGCTGAATAAAATGTATATGGAAATAAAATCAATGTAAAGCAAACTTTATACCTTCAGAGGGAAAAAGATTCTCAATATTCTCATGTAATAAATGTTGACAGCTGAAAACCTCTGTCATGTGACAACACACACACACACACACAAACGAAGTGACTAAATAGATACATGTACCTCTGCTTTCTGAAAAAGGACCACCAACTTTCGATACGCTGATTTGCAGTTGATGTTCCATACATGTGACTGAGGACTCCTGCAAAGTCATCTGTATGCTGTGCTCTTAATGCACAGTGAATGGCTACCATAGTGCCATTTTCTGTCCCACAGTCTGTGCGAAGACGTGCTGGAACTCCAAACTCTGATGCACACTTCATGTAATAATAAGCAATTATCCCGGGGTCGTTATTAGAGCTGCCACTTCTTAGCCACATCACTTTCCTAGAAAATCCATCAATGCAGCCACTGATGGCAACACCAAATGGTTTGAGCTTATCATACCCATCGATATGCCACACTTGGTTTGGTCCTGCTGTAAAGTATCCTCTTCGGATAAACCTGCGTCTCTGACGAAGTTGAACTCCAGATGGATCCAGTCTGCGATTACATTACATCATCCCTTTTAACTGTTAGGAAATACTTTTGTCGCAATGTCTGCCACAGAGCTCTGTAACCCAAAAGCTGTCCAGAGCCTGTCAGTTCATGTGTTATCACTGCATTCACAGTTTCAATGGGACTATAGTCTGTTCTCCTTGTTAGGCCAGCATTTTTAAGTTTTCTCTTTAAAGTGCTCAGGCTCAGGAAGATGTTGTGCCTTGTTTTGAGAAAATCAAGGATTACGTCATACATGTGGCCCTCTGAGAAATATTTACTTATTAGGCCTGCCACCATGAGCTCATCTGACACTGATCCTGGATCTGAAGGGAAAAGAGAACAGTGTCATTAAGAATGCAGGAATCCACAAATATAATCTTACACAAACATAAAAATGCATCAACTGTTTGAAATAAAAAGGTCAACTGTTTGATGCAGTTTGAAAAATGTATTTAACCTACATTTGTGCACAAATCCAGGTACTGAAAGGCACTAAGAACACCTGGCATTGGACAGGCATTTAAGCTTACTATTTTTAAACAGGTCTTATTGAGAGGTCTATGTTGATATTGAAAAAACATGTGCAATGTATTTGTGTTTAGTTCTATATGTCACACTATAAACTGGTTCAACTTGTTAATAAATGAGTGTACATGTGATTGTGTGTGACAGTCTGTAGCAGCACTGAGAAGAAATGTGGGAAAGCTCCCTTTCGTTATCTCAGTGCCGTGAGAACAAGACAATGTACATCAAAGAAATGTTTTTATTTTGGGTATGTCCAACTACCTATGCATTTAAAAGTGTTAGGGCCAGAATGGTTCATACTTTTCATAACACATTGTGTCCACAACTTGCATATAAGATCATGACCCTAAATGAGGTGAATGAATTTCAAGGAGCAAAAAAAAAAGCATTTCAGACAAGTTGACCTTTGACATTATAGTCAATTAGTTAATTAGTTATACTTTATTGTTCAGCCTTGGCAAAATATTGGTCTCGCATTTATGCAACAATGACAATACATTCCACATATCCCTGCATACATACATCTCTTATAGCAGGGTTAATCCGCCTACATAATCACAGTCACCTGTGTGAGATTATCATGGTGTCTTTTTCAAGTTTTGAGTAGCTTACCATTCTGTACAAAAGGTGCCAAAAATTGAATGCTGGTACCACAGGTGCCACAAAAGCGTCCAGCATGTCCAGGTAATTCGTGTCCACAATATGGACAATACATAGCCTGGGAGAAGAACAATGACTGTTTAGTGCTAAAATATATAACTTGTAACTAATTAAATGCCTGTGATATATACATTTTCACAGCAGTTTCACAGCAGAGGAAAAAATGCAGATGTCAGGAAAAAAAAACAAAAAAACATGGTAGTTTTACTTGCTTGTTGCCTACAGGTTTTCTCAGAGTAACTCTAGCTAACATAGTATTAAAATAATGTTTCACAGTTAAGTGTGTAATTCGTCAGATTAGTCTAATAATATCCAATAGACCAATGAATCCTATGATAAACTCACCTTTTAGTTCACGGACAACACCTCTGCTCTGACCAGAAGCGAACAAATAATCAGGTCCCAGATGGGTTCGTCACTTTTTGAGGTCCCCCTGAAACATTTCCGTTGTGGTCCCTGCTATTTGCAGCGCGTTTCCGTATTTGCAGCGACTGTCTTGTCAAACTGATGGAGACGTTTTCTTAATTTGTTGTGGTTTTTTTCTGTTTGCATGTGTTTTCTGAAGTTGCAGCGCGTTGAGCTCTCTCGGCCCCCATACATATAGATCTTTAAAATGGGCATAGAGCCAGTTTATACAGAGAAATACTGAGATACGCTACTGTGAAACAGGGTGTTCAGGCAATTTGTGCTGCCTTGTCGAGAAATGCTACCATGGTGCAAATTGACAGCAGAGTCAATCAGTTCATGCTACCCAGCTGCCAGTGTCTCCTGTGCAGGGTAGCACAGATCTATGGGCGTGATTCTGAATCCCACTGAATTTATGGGGTATGGAACTGCACATGCACAGAAGGGCTCAATGGGTAAAGTCACACAATGTGATTAATCTGCATGAATTTTTTATGCATTATTTTTTCTGTGATTAATTGTTCGAAATGTGAGTGTTTATGAACCTTGATTATAATAATTATTTGTAGTACCAAAAGGTTTTAATTATTGTTGGGTAAAGTCTGAGGATATAAAGCCTTCATTGTTATGAGACTAGACATAACCAGTGTCCATGAAACCATCCCTGTCATTGTGAGACCATTTTGCAATATAACATAACTCATATTTCAAAAACTGCACTGAGAAAAGTGGTGGTGCATTTAACTTGACTTGATACAAGGATGTACATCAATTTTTCAATGTGTTAACAGTGTGATGAACTATTTGCTCTCCTTTGAATTCTCTGTATTGAGAAATCTGTAATTAGTCTGTACTGAAAGTTGTACAGACTAAAATGTAAAAATACAGTGTTCTGTTTGCAGCAAATTGTAAGACCATAAAACTCATACTCCCTCTGTGGGAGGTGTACTTAGAAATATGCTTGATCAGGAATCTGTAGAACATAATGAAAGCTGTTACACAGACAGCCATTCATTATTTCTGTGGTGCCCAGAGCTGCCTTACACTTTTTCCATCAGAGGCACTTTTCATGCTGGATCTAGAGGTTCTTCTGTAATATAATTTGAAAGTAAATTAACTGGCCAGTTCATACAGGATAAAGGGATAAAGTATCTGTGCTAAATCCCCACACATAGCCTGGAATGAAACATAGCCTGAATGTACATATCAGACGACATCTGTGATGCTCAGTAACAATAATAACACTGCACCAAGACACACACTAGTACATTAGTATGAGTTCAGAATCAGCCAATTACAGAAGATCATTGACTCCAAAGTGTTACTCATCAGACAGGTTATTCCAAATTTGTACCACAGATCTCCTTAGTAATAACTTTATAATACTTCATTATAGTCTACAATCTATATTATAATACTTTATTATAGTTTTCTAATTGTCCCAGGGTTAAAGTGTCTAAACAGTCGCGGGGCCACTGTAGGTACACTTCATATGAAGATTTTAACCTCGTTGTTTAATATCTGACCCAGTGTGACCATGTTAAATGTACACTGCAGGTCTAAAAGTGTTGAAACTTCTAATTAGTGACTTCAGTTACTTTAAGAAGGACTCACTGTTGTCTGGAATGAAGGAGCACCACCCAAAACCTTCAAGATGAGGAGTGGTGTGT
>JBBPDG010325072.1:0-10416 GCA_037974525.1 Micralestes humilis
GCAATCTGCTAGATAATTCTCACCTGGTGTAATTAGTGGGCGTGGCTTATACTCACCCACGAGTACATAGGAGATTCACTCTGGTCTGGAGTCAGTCTGTGCTTGTGCTGTCTACTTGGCTGTATCTTCACCTAGTAAGCTAGTTTGAGTTTCTTCTGTTACTTAACTGTTGTGCTGCTGTTTTGCTGTTCACTTTGACTTCTTTTGTTTTAGTTTGCTACTTTGTTTGTTGTGCTTTGTTTGGTTGTGTGCTCTGTTTGGTTGTTGGCTGCCTTTGTCCCTGGTGGTGTTAGCTTCATTAGCTTCAGTAGCCTCATTGCAATCTGCTAGATAATTCTCACCTGGTGTAATTAGTGGGCGTGGCTTATACTCACCCACGAGTACATAGGAGATTCCGTCTGTGGCGGTTGCACTTTCAGGGAACGGATCCTTTTACTTTCCACTTCTACATTCAGCTAAGTATCTTTTCTTCCCTATCCTATTTTTGTTTTATTTATTTGTTACTGCCACAGAAAATGTGTGTCACACCCATACCTGTTCACATATCCTACAGGCCGAGAAGATACATTCACCATCGGCGTGGGAGAAACCACAGTAACCTCTCTCAGCTGCTTTCTTCTCCACAGCCTTCTACAGTGGTTCATGGTGGTTTGTGGAACTGCCAATCCTGCATCAAGAAAGCTGACTTCATCTCTGGACTGGTGTCTCTCCACTCTTTCCACTTTCTGGCCCTTACAGAGACCTGGATCACACCGGAGAACTCTGCCACTCCGGCTGCTCTCTCCTCCACCATGTCCTTCTCTCACTCTCCCCGCACTACAGGCAGAGGAGGGGGTACAGGTTTGCTTCTCTCACGTAGATGGCGCTTTACGCCTCTCAGTCTTTCTCAGCTCAACATTTCATCCTTTGAATTCCATTCTGTTACTATAACATATCCAACTAAGCTCCATATCATTGTCCTTTACCGCCCACCTGGTCCGCTGGGTAACTTCATCGATGAACTGGACGTCCTCCTGAGCTCATTTCCAGATGACGACTCTCCACTCATCCTCCTCGGGGACTTTAATCTTCCAGGTGACAAGTTGAAGACCTGCGAGCTTGCAACGCTTCTATCATCCTTTGGCCTGTCCCTCGGCGAGTCTCCTCCGACCCACAAAGCAGGCAACACACTCGACTTAGTATCAACCAGATCACTTCCTGTGTTAAATATATTGTCCACCCCTCTACATGTCTCTGACCATCATCTTCTGTCTTTCAGATTTTCTCTTCAGACCTCCTCGTCGCATCACCCACGCGTAACACCTACGACTACCCGCAGAAATCTATCCTCTCTATCTCTGTCCTCTCTCTCCTCTGCTATTCTATCTTCTTTATCTTTTCCTGACTCTACTATCCCCTGTCCAACTTCAGTTGAATCAGCTACCAATGATCTTCTCTCCTCTCTCCACAGCTCAATTAATCTACTCTGCCCCTTGTCTTCCAGACCGAAGCGTGTCTCTCCCCCAGCTCCGTGGCTGTCTGAGGTCCTGCGGAGTAACCGAAGGGAACTGAGAGCAGCCGAAAGAAGATGGAGGAAAACGCTTCATGACAGTGACCTTATCACTTATCGCTCTCTCTTATCCAAATTTGCCACTGATTTAACTTCTGCAAAGTCTTCCTTCTACAGAACCAAGTTTGAAGAATCAGCATCCAACCCTCGCAAGCTGTTTGCCACCTTTTCGTCTCTTCTTAAATCTCCATCTCTCCCTGTTTTTCCGGCTCTCTCACCAGAAGACTTTGCCATGTTCTTCGATGAGAAGATTGATGCCATTAGTAGATCTTTCCCACCAGTCATCAAGCCGCCCGCCAGCCAGAGACCAGCCAGTGCTGCCCAGTTTCTTGGCTTCTCACCTCTCTCTCTCGAGGACGTGTCATTGCTTCTGATGTCCAGCAAACCCACTACATCTCCGCTCGACCCTGTCCCGTCGAGTACGCTCCAGATGATGTCTTCGGACCTAATCCCGCATATCGCCTACATCATCAATGGCTCCTTAACAACTGGCCATGTCCCATCTGCTTTCAAGTCTGCTGTGGTCACACCAATTCTGAAGAAACCCACGCTGGACTCCTCTGATATCAACAACTACAGACCAGTATCCCTTCTCTCCTTCCTTTCCAAAGTCCTGGAACGTGCTGTTTATAACCAGCTTCCCATACGAAAAAGAAATAGAAAAAGCTTATAAAATTTATAATTGCCAGAATTATTGTACATCATAAAAGATTTACATGGCTAATATTATGATTTACTCTTGAAAGTGGCCACTTTTGCATTTTCCTCATACAAAACTATCAGAATCAAATATGATCCAACTGAATGTCATGCATGACATATATAAGTAAAGTGCACAACAACTGATATTGTCTTTATATGATACATATTAACTTTTTAACTTTAATATATGCTTTTTTAAATGAGTACTCACTATTACATACGTAAGGTTTGTGTGTGCATCATACAATGTATATATAAAACTATTATTGAATTTAGGAAAGAATACTATATGTATAATAATAAAAATAGGTAAATATATACCCCTGTTGATGTATGAACGTGTAGATTGACATATACTTTTTTTGTATGTAAAATCTAAAAATATTGTCTTTTTTTATGTTTTTATAAAGGTTATTTCAGGTCAGCCAATTGAAATTCTGATAGGGGTTGAAAATACAACTGCAAATTTGATCATCCCCTGGGGATATACATTTTCAAACAATAAGTGACATAACTACACTTACAGGACAGGGTTTGCACCCAGAACAAAGACGATGATATAAATGCAGTCTGTGCAGTTCCCACTGAAAACATGACAGTTAGGCAAATACATTTCAATGGCATTTATTTTCAATGACGCAGAATATAATACCTACAAGTAAGCTGTCTATGTCTGACGGACCCTTGAACCCTACCTGTTTCTGAAATGAAGAAAATTTTAACTGGGTGGTGAGAAAACATGAAAAATTTTAAAGCTCTCCAATTTTAAAACACCACCACATATTTCCAGTCACAAATTGCTTTCTTTTACATGAACTTGCTATGTGCTTTTAAAACAGATTTAAGTAAAGTTATTTAACTTTAACCTCACTGAATGCACACAGCACAGAGACCACCTAAGTGCAGCTGAGCTATGCATACTTAACAGTTAACAGACTCTCACACTGTAAAAAATGGCCGTGAAATTTACATAAAAACCATGTAAAATCCCTACAGAAAAGTATTGTAAACCCAAAAACACAAATTTTAATCACAGTGGACTTTTGTAAACTATTAAACAGAATGTTTTTGTTATATTTACAACAACAATATGTGATTATAATCAACTTTATTTGTTAAAACTACAAATATTGGGAACAAAAACAGAGAAATACTGTAATACTCATAACAAAACATTTGTGGTAATTTGACATGCAAATATTGTAAAAACTATAGTTTTAGTCAGTTGTTTTTAAAAATACAAGAATTATATGTAAGTCACTTTACAAGTTTATGCTGTAGGACAGTACCGGGCCTACTTTTAACATGATTGATGAAATGATGCAAATTCAGGTATAGGGCTAATAAAAACGTTTTCACAGAAAATATCGTTGTGAACCTGAGAGCTTGCCTCTCTATTTATAGGCTATATAAAAATATACAATTATAATGACATTGTGTTTTTTTTTTAATCATTCAGGCTATTTGCAGCCTGTTGTAGAGTAGCCTATAAGAAATTATTATTATCGATAGCCTAAGTAACACTTCTGTTCAGTCATAATCCTTGTATTCTTTATGTTTCTTTTAATTTTAATGTGATACTTAGACTAGACTACTGGTTTTGGGTTAGGTTAGCATTGTATCATTATCACAGGCTAAGCAACCTAACAGTGCCTCCCATATGATGTCTCTGGAGCCTCCTCTCCACAGAGCTGCAGGCTCCTGTAGCTCCTCTCCGCTGCACCGAGTCCGCCTCATTTTGAATGTGCATCTGAAGCTCGTCTCTGATTGGATAATGACGTGAGGGCGGGGAGGAGCGGGAGAAGCACGAGCTCCTCGTTTATGGCTGCAGCTGACGTCACTAACGAACGAGCCCGCGCGCCCCGTCTGCAGAGTGGAGAGAGAGAAGACTTCCAACTTTTATCAACTACGCTTTTAGGACAAATCGCGAATATACGATTTTAAGTTTTTTTGAGGATCTGTGGTTGTTGAATCTGAAAGTTTGCACGGTAAGCTTAACATCTAGGCTACTTTTTTTCGAGACCAAAACGTCACTAGCACCAGTTGATATTTAGACCAATGCTTGATAACTTAGCGCTAGCATGCTAGTTCAGCTGAAAAGCGCAGGCAAACTCTTGAAATACTAAAAATGATCACCTGCATCTTTTGTAAAAAGATATTGGTCACATTAAGAGGCTATGTACTACATTGCAGAGTGCATAGGAATGAGCCTCGTTGTCTTTTCAAATGCGTTGGCGCCAATTGTAGTCAAACATTCACCACTTACTCGGCTTTCAAGGGGCATTTTTATCGTGTGCACAATGCACCTGCACTGCAAGCTGCTCCTGAAGCTGCTGTTGCAGATTTAAAATGCGCGGTTTCATTATGTGCCCGCCATTTTCACACAGTGAAAGAGCTAGTGTCTCACTTAAATGATCATATTGCAGAGGGCAGGTCTGTGTCATGTCCAGTAAGTGGTTGTAAGTCATCATTTACTTCTCACATGTGTAGGAAGCATAAAGCATGTTCCCCAGATAGTATTGGTGACATGTACAAGGAATCTCGCCCTCAGCCCCCAAATGACAGTACAGATTATACAGAAAACACACATGAAGCCATGCCATCTGCTAGTTCAGCCAGTGATATGCCAGAGAATGATAGTCAGTCTTATCTCAGAAACATGTGTCTCTTTTACCTTAAACTGCAAGGACAGCTGCTAATTCCTGCCTCTACTGTACAGACTATTGCTGAGGAATTGCAGAATGTGCACGAATTGGGTCAAGCCTACACAATAAATAAGGTAAGTTGTTTACTAAAAAATGATATGAGCCTATCAGATGAAGCAGTCACTAAAATCTGTGACTGCATTAAAGAGTCAGATTTGTTCTCTGCTTGTCATCAGGGACAATTAGGAACAACATACACCAGAAATCAAACATTTGAAAAAATGTTTAAATACACAGAACCCCAAAAAGTGCCATTGGGAATGGATGAAAACATGACAGAAAAATTTGCTTACTACATACCAGTGGCAGAAACTCTGAAGAGCTTTTTACAGTCACAGTTATGGAGGAATACACAGTCACAACAGTTTGGAGATCCGGATGTAGAGGTTTTTAAGGATTTATATGATGGAAAAATTTTCAAATGTCACCAGTTCTTTAATGAAAACCCTGAAAGCCTCAAACTGATTTTGTACCAGGATTCATTTGAGGTAGTGAATCCCCTGGGTTCTGCTAAAAAGACGCACAAAGTTCTTGCAGTCTATCTGTCATTAGCAAATTTACCCATTCATTTGCGTTCAAATACGGATAATATGTTTTTAGTCTTGTTGTGTGTTGAGAATGACTTCAAGCGTTTTGGAATAGCCAAAGTTTTTTCAGAGTTGTTGGCAGATCTGAAATCCTTGGAAACAGATGGAATAGATGTAGATGGAGAAACAGTAAATGGGGGTCTTTACTGTATTGCTGGGGACAACTTGGGTTCTCATTGCATAGGAGGGTTTACAGAAAACTTCAGCTGCTCTCAATATTTTTGCAGGTACTGTGAAGTAACACGAAGTGAGTTTTATGCTGATCCGAATGCCTGTGGTCCTCCACGCACTCCGGAGACACGTGACGCGGCTGTAGCTGATCTCCAGGCTGAAAATATCCAAGACGTCAGAGGAATAAAGGTAAACTCTATCTTTAATACCCTTGAGTCTTTTCACGTATCCCAGCCTGGTCTCCCGCCTTGTTTAGGTCATGACCTCTTTGAAGGAGTCGTGTCATATGATCTAGCACTGTACCTGAAGAACATTATAAAAAATAAAAAATGGTTCACATACTCCCTTTTAAACAGGCGCATTAAGCAGTTTAAGTATAAAGGATCCGAAGCACTCACAAAGCCATGTACTGTCAAACCTGACGGAGCCAAGCTATCAGGGCAAGCCGTTCAAAACTGGAACCTTTTGAGATTGCTGCCAGTTTTGATTGGTGACAAAGTGCAAAACCACGAGGATGAAGTATGGCAGTTAGCTCTCCAGTTGAAAGACATTGCGGATCTTATTTGTGCTCAGAGCATTTCCTTGTCCCAGATAGCATACGTTGACATTTTGATCCAAGAATATTTGGAGATGAGAAAGATGTTGTTTCCTGAAATTCAACTAAAACCTAAGCACCACTATTTGCGCCATTATTCAGCACTGTTGTTGAAATTTGGTCCATTGATGAGGTTATGGACGCTTAGGTTTGAAAGTAAACACAGTTATTTTAAAAGATGTGCCAGACACTTGAAAAACTTCAAAAATATTTGTCAAACTTTGTCAGCACGTCATCAGATGTATCAGGCTTATCTTTTAGCTGGGCAAGAATGCCGTAAACTACTGCAAGTGAAGGAGAGCTGTGCGTTTTATCCCAGCCTCTACAGTGACACTATTAAGCCTGCAGTCAGGGAGTTCGCCTTTTCAGAAAGCAATACCACCGTTACCACAGACATTCAGTACAAGGGCACTGCATATAAAAAAGGACAGTTTCTTGTGCACAGAAATGACGAGTATATGGAGTTTGGTGAACTTCTTCTCATCTTGATTCAAAATGACACATCTGTGTATGTTTTGATGGATATCCACAAAGGCATCTTCCTCTCAGAATACCATCTGTATTCTGTGACAAAGGACAGTCTTGGGTTACAGTGTATCAACATTAATGACCTGCCTGATTTCTGTCCTTTGGTATCATACATTCTTGATGGATACCAAGTCATTCCACTAAAGCACAGTATTGTGGCAAAATAAAGTCCAATTAATAGCTCACTTCTCACTGTAAATAGTTTGACATTAATGTAAGTGTTACCTGATGCATATCCCTGCTCTGTTAAGTGTATGAACTGTATATTTTTTTCTTTTTTATCTGGAGGTGGCATTTCTTCTTCAGTGCAAATATGAGTGACTCAGAGCGAACCTTCCTAGATGTCGTCATCATGGAAGTCCTACCAGAACTTCAAGCCGTGAACAAAAACGTCCTGGAAGAGCACTTGCAGTCCATTGGAGTCGAGACGGATGATGATCTACGCTTCGTAACGGAGGCTGATTTGATGACAGCATTAAGACCTGTACAAGCCAGAAAGCTTCTTTCTGCTTGGAAACAGAAATGTAAGTAAAAACACCATACAACACACAACTAATCAAAATCAAAAGCAGACATGGTCATGGACAGACATACAGTGTGACTCATAATCATATTTTTTTGTCATTTAAAGACCAAACTCCCGAGAACAGCTCACTATCATCTGTGGAAGCCTCACCTACCCAATCGCTGTCATCGCTCTCTGTTTCACCCCAAAGTCTATCGTCAACCTCCTCCAGCAGCCCAGGACATGACACACATTGGGATGACAACTTTGAAATTCCATGGAGTAAACTTCCTGCGGCAGTGATGCATTCTCTTGAGAGGGGGAAATGGCCTGGCCCAGAACTGAGGAGGCAAATGGTCCGGATTGTTGTGACTGAGATGATGGAAAAATGCCCTCATGTAGGTAGAAAACATTCAACTGACGTTGCAAAAAAAATGGTGGCAAAATATCCCAATTCTCTGCAAGATGTAATAGAGGGTGATATTGTTGGAACAGGCTACCTTTCCCTTGTCAAACAGTTGCAGAACAGAATTGAAAATGTGAGGCGCACTTCAACACCCAAAATAAGAAAAAGAAAACATCAGACTGACTCAGACCACACAGACGAGATCCCATTAGAAGAAAGAGCAGCAATGCAGGACACATACGGGTGCATTAAATGGAATGTAGAATTTCTGCCTCTTGAAGAAACTCCAGAGAGCCAGCAGCAAAAGATGGAAAAACTCAAGGTGATGTTCCAACAAGCTGATGCCAATCCAGAAGAGGTAAAATGTCTAATGAAGTCCACTTATTACACACAGCGTCAACATGTCAATCAGGGGAAAAGTACCAAATGCCTTAGAGAGGAGTGGCCATTTTGGTTTGATGAACTTGGCATGTGCGTCCACTTCAAGGAACTCACTGGGATTGACCTCAAAGAGACATTCACACGAAATTTGGATTTGAAGGGGAAAAGGCTTCTGGACTACATGACCACAGTTGTTGTCAGCAAAAGCAAGACGTTCCTTCAGACTTATGCAAGGCTTCAGAGGATACGGGGACCGCAGAGTGGCTGCTCAGATGACGTGAAAGAGATGGTCCTGCTTCTGCTCAGCTACTTTGAAGAGAAGGAGGAGTCCATGCTTTTCCATGTAGAAGATACATGTCTGGCAGATGAGGTGCAACTGGAGCAAGTGCCTCTGACACCCACTATTATTGTCTGTGGTAAGTCTGTTTCATAGCTCTCTCTCTTTTTTTTTAATTGCACTGTTTATAGAATGTCATGTGACTGCAGCCCTTATTAATATAACCTGTTAAATAATTTGTTCACAGGACAGTCCTGCTATTCCTCAAGAAGATACATGCTGAGTCTTGATCGGAACCTCGTCAGCACAAACATATCCTCCTTCATTTCCGCATTGTGCCTCATGTTCGGGAGCTACTACAATTTTAACATCCATTATCCATCTGAGCTGGCTTCCACTCTGGAGTTTCTTCAAAGGTGAGTAAATATGGCTTTCTCATTTCTCAGACCTGGACTCATAATTGAGACTCTGGTACCTGCAGTCTGGCTCTGAGGTGTTTGGAGTCCTGGTCTGGCTCTGAGTCTCGGCCGAGTTTGGACCCGGATTCAGAGTGTTTTTATAAAATAACAGTCTAAATCCAGGTCCAAGCCCGGCCAAGACTCAGGGCCAGAGTATGTGAGCGGAGCGGAGTGGGAGCGGAGCGAGGCGTGGAGCGGCATGATTTTGCCTGGAGCTTGGAGCGGATTTTTTGAAAGTCGGAGCGTCGCGATTTTCTCCCGCTCCGAGAGCGCTCCACTACCGCTCCGGCCCATAATGCAACTGCATTAGCTTTAGCATGAACGAATTCAGTGAGCTAAACGATAGCCAATATATATTTGGCTTGGGCTAATATAGCTACTGTTCTACTAAAGCACGTTGATATTTTTCTCCGAGTATTGTGTATTTGTTTTTCACTGAACGCACAGAGGTTCGATATAAAAATAAATAAATAATGAAAAATTACAGTGGAGCGTTAATTAGAGACATTTTTTTCATGGAGCGAACATGGAGCGAGGATCAAGTGAGGAGGGAGCGGGGAGGGAGCGAGGAGCGGAAAATGGTAAACCCAGAGCGGAGCTGGAGCGGAGTGATCATGAAATGCTCTGAGCGCGGAGCGGAAATTTTTGCCGCTCCACTCCACGCACATACTCCATGCACTGGATGGCTTCTGTCCTATTTCAGTTAGTCTTAGGCTTGGAATGTCCTTCTGATATGAATCTTTATACTTCGGTATATATGGGTATTGTGTCTGAGCATACACTGCTGTTCCTTCTGTCCCTGTATTTTAGACATTTACCTCGATTTATCAGCTGCTGGATTAAACTAATGGATTAATTTGGTCAATATCTCTGTAAGGTAAAGTGGCCCCTTATAATAATATGTGAACACATCACATCACAGCACAGCACACAGTATGAAATTTGTCCTCGGCATTTAACCCATTCACCCAGGTGAAGCAGTGGGCAGCCAGCGACACAGCGCCCGGGGAGCAGTTTGTGGGGACTGTACCTGGTTCAAGGGTACCTAAGTTGTGCCACCTGGGATTCGAACCCACATCTATCTGAGCACAGGATCAGCTCCCTGACCACCAAGCCACCAGCTGGTATAATGTGACTGATTGATTTCTGTTTTTCACCACTTGGCTGATTTCTTTATTGTCTTAACACAACTGGCAGTTAAGGTTCTCCTCCAAGCATGCTGAACTATCCGGTGACCTTGATGTTGGATTAATGGCAGATCAGTAAGATGCGGTGGTGCCTTATGTGACATGGAGGACGCACTTGCTAGCCATTACCCTCCCAGTGTGGTGGTATCATGTGACTGGTGAAGTCCTAGCTTGGTGGAACTGGGCACAACTATATTAGGGAGAAAACTAGGAAAACAGAGGAGAAATAAATGAGGCAGGGACAATGAAAGAGGAAAAAATAGCATCATAATTGAGAAGGAACCAACTATTTTTCAGTGAAACATTCTTAGAATACTCTCTCGAGAATTCACCCTTTAGGAGGGGACCGGGTGCAGCTAAAAACT
>JBBPDG010342379.1:0-10316 GCA_037974525.1 Micralestes humilis
GTGCTGTAAATGTCTGTTATTGCAGGGAGTGGAGTACCCATGATCCTCTGGGCCGTTTTCACCACCCTCTGTAGTCCTTTCACGTCCTGAACATTGCAGCTGCCGTACCACGCCGCAACACTTCCTGTGAGGATGGACTCCACTGCACACCTGTAGAAGCTGGTGAGGACAGTGGTGGACACCCCAGCCTTCTTCAGGCGTCTGAGGAAGTGAAGTCTCTGGTGGGCTTTTTTGGTGACAGCTGCTGCGTGTTCTGTTTATGAATATTTTGGCTTCTTTTGTAAAGATTTACCGCTGCTTTACCATCATCAACCTTTCATATAAAAACGTATTTAAAGGGGAACCAATGTAGCTTCACTGGTGGGTTTGGATGGAAAATAAACTTTTTATTTGTACTGAAGACATGGTGGGCTCCACAACTGAAAAGAAATCTAAATGAATCTACAATGAACCGTTTCACGTTTAACCCGTCCTGAAAAATGTTTTTCACATCTCAGCCACTGAATTTCAAAGAAATCTGAAACCAACATGTGAGAAGCATCAGGAAGACAGAATGTATTTATGTGGGTCTAAGTGTCACCACTTGTGGCACCGTGGTACTGTCCCCATGCAGACTACAGTAGAGAAGTGGAAGAGAAATGACTGGTGGCTCGACAGGTCAGAGCTGTTTTTGCAGCGCAATTTGGAGCTACTCAGTATTAATCCTGTGGTTTTGATTTTATGGCTGATCAGTGTAATGTCTGAAAAGATCTCTTCAGGGACTATTTTCAGGGACTCACTAAACATGCACTTCTTTAATTAAATAACTTTCAGAGAAGGATCTTTAAGGGCATTAAACACTATGGTTAAACAACCATAGTGAATCATTATTTTAATGCTTATAGCACTTTGGGGCTCTGGCTCTCCGAATTGACCTAAACATGCCATCTACAATTAAAAAAAAAGCTTTTTGTTTGGGGGTCTGACAGGATTTACTCAGATGCTACAGACTGTGTAATTCCAAAGATGGTGATATAAATTTCCTTCTCTGTTTTGGTTTTCATTGCCTAGTGGTTAGGGCATTCACCTTGCAATCAGGAAGTCATGGGTTTGATTCCCAAGACCTCTAGGCTCCTCTGAGATACCCTGAGTAAGCTACAGTCCCCACACACTCTCCTGGGCGCTGTGTTCATGGCTGCCCCCTGCTTCACTTGGTGAATGGGTTAAATACAGAGGAAGAATTTTGTGCTGTTCACACTGTGTGCTGTGTTCACGTATGGCATAATGGTCAATTTCAAAGAAAATTAACTTAATAAATTACAGTACAGTCCATACAGGGGTAACATCGATATTTACATTCTAGCACTGCAGTTCAGTGTAAATTGTACAGACATGGATTTACCTTTACATTTTCTTTAAGGGTAAAGAATTAGAGTTTAAACTGAAATCATATTTGGGGGCATATTTAGAGTTTACACTATAAAAACAGGCATTGTAGGCATTTCCGTGTACAATGATCAATTAGGTTCTCAGAAAAAATCCACGTTAGACTGATTCCGCGACTCTTGGTCCCCGTAAAAGCGGGGGATTACTGTATGTGCATTTGTAATCAGGTGCTTATCAGTATGAAGCCTGTGATGAAATGTTATTTATAAACATGATCTTACACTGACAATAAGACAAAGCAAAATCCATATTATCACTCCGGTTGGAGTTAACATCACCAGACTGAAAGCCCCTTTTGTCCATAAATGAATGCTTACTAGAACCAGATCTTCTCTGATCAAACAATAGCTTTTGACAGAGAATGAAGCTTTAGGGTTAATCCAAAAGAATGGAGGGTCATCCAAAAGAATTTCAGGACAAAACAGATCATAACATCCCTAGTTTGCATAACATTTTTGCTGTTTGATCATATGTTCCAAGGACAGATTTCAGCAATGCAGCAGTACAGTCCCACTCACATTCCCACCCTCTTCCTGCTTAGCATGACAGAGAAAACTTTGGCAACATGCTGCGATAGACAGGAGGGCCTTACCGTTGAAAAGACTGAGAACCCTTGCACTAGGCCACCCCAGCAGGTCAGTGCTTCACATATATGGAGCTGGATTACAGTGCAAACCCTCCTTTCAGACAAAGGTGTAGTCCCAGCCTAGGCCTAATCCTGATCTGGGACACCAGGCCTTGAAGTAATAGTGTTCAGTAAATCCCTGCTTATATGCACCTTCAGTCTTGTGGATTTTTTCTAAGAACTGAACTAATAATTGTTAGCGTAAACTCACACACACGAGTGGAAACCACAGATACAGTATCCTCTGGATTTTTCTTTTTGCAATATTTTGCAACATCCTCGTCTGCCACGCCCCCTCGTCCTCATGCTGGTTGTTTGGTTAGCAAGGTAAGCAGACCTGAACAGAATGAGCCACAGCTGCTCAGTGCCAGCCCAAACCAACAGAACAGAACAGAACAGATCAGCATTTTTATGTGTTTTCATACTGCAACAAAGCAGCAGGAGCATTTAAAGAGAGGGGAAATGCCCCGCTGGTCCAGAATCAAGTGGAAATCATTCTCAGGTAAGTGAAGGCTGCAAAATGGGAGGCAGCTCGTCTACGGCCGGGAGCCTCAAATCCCTTTTGACATCTAAAATAAAGATAACACTGCACATATTGTTTATTACCTTATGCTATGTATAAAAATTAGACTCGTGTGTTGCATGAGAAAATGTATTTATTCAAAGAAAACATTCTTTTACAGCGGAAAAATGATTTAACTACAGTAACACATTACTTAGTAACGCATTACACCCAACACTCTTCAGTTGTCTGCAGTTTATGTGTGTTCAGACACTTTAAAGCTCACTGTTATCTAGAATCTATCTGCATTCATTGTAAGGAGATCTGAACTCTAATGGCACCTGTGTGGCTGTGTGCGTCCCCTCCCTCAGACACAGAGTGCAGCTCCTGTCTAAAGTGAACAAGAAGACCTGGCCTCCTGCCAGCTCCCCTTTCCCCCCACCACCACTGCCGCAGCCCTCATGGTTCCACATCAGCCATGCCAGCATCACTTCCTGCCTGGACAGGAAAAAGGGGGAGGCATCAATTTACACAATTTTGATTTTTTTTCTCGCCTCCTGGGGACTGAGTGGGCAGTTTGGGAAGCACTTATATCAGCACTGTGATCTGTAAACAAGCTGTGTTAAAGACCAGGGTATTCTCTCATTCTCTCTCTCTCTCTCTCTCTCCATTCTTGTGGAATTTTGTCTGTGAGCAGGACGGCTGCTTTGATCAGGCCAGTGCTGGGTGTATTATTTGGCTCCCATACCGGTTAAAACACACCTGTCTCCTGTACATTTGCAGGCATTTCCTTCCAACCACAAGCTTTAATGAGAGCTTGTACATCATCTATACTACGGAAAGTTACTGTATTCTGTGTGTGTTCATATGAATAAAGAGTGGTTTATTTTTAAGTGGTCCACTGTTTTTTAGTGGGGTTTTCAGATGCAGTCTCACAAATTAAAATATACCTGAATTCTGCTGGAACTGAAACCAGTGCCACCGCTGTGTCTGTTCGATATTAATATTCAGATGTTTTCCAAAACCAATAGATGGCCATTGCACTACCTAAAGTCTCCTCAGTAATCATCTGGAGGCATCTAATACCACAGAAATGTGCTGTTTGCTGTTTATTTAATATTAAAGCTAGTGCTGCCGCGATTATTCAATGTAATCGAATATTGGTCGAATATTTGGCTATTTATTTTTTGTCTCAAACGACTCATCCAGAAAGCTTTTTTCATGTAATTCATGTAATTCCCTTCCACACCACTCGTATGCTGTGCTCACCCTGCAGGCTACGCTCTCTCTCCCCCATGTTTTGAGGAGGTGCAATTATTATTTGTCTGTTTATTTTAATTATTTGTCTGTTTCTGCCAAAGTAAAAGAGACCTTGGCAGAAACAGAATCAACAAATAAATGGGTTACTGTGGTAAGTTATTTGTTCATTCTGTTTCTGCCAAAGTCTCAAAATCTGAACGTTAGCACTAGAGCTAGCATTAGCATTAATGCTAACGAACTCTAAGCCTTGTCTGGTCATAGATATATATACTGACTAGATGTCGCCTCTTACGCTGCTGTCCGTAGGAACGATGCGCCAGCGCGGCCGCCATCTTGGGTTGGGGGAAGCCGCGTCTACTCTGCATTAGTTAACATTGGCAGAGAACTATCAACCATTAAAATCACCTTAATCTGCGTAATTTTCAACCGATTTTCAAGCCGTTTGGTTTACTATAAATGTCAGACATATATTTATGATAGAACATAGATTAATTAATTATTTTACTTATATGATATAAGTAAAATAATTAATTAATCTATGTTCTATCATAAATATGTGATATTTCATATACAATACAATACTTACAAGACACACCTACATAACTAATTAATTTGTTCTTCAATGCACAAAACAATTACAAGGATGCTGATAGTGATATGAAAAAAACATGAATAATATAAAATAAAGTATATATAAAATATAAATAAATAGATAAATAATAGAGCAAAATTTAAATTAATAAAGGCATGAGTTAAACAAACAAAGCGGGAAAAAAAACAATTATGGACTTCCTGACCAACAGACCTCAGAATGTTAGGATGGGGAACCTAACATCTGCATCTAGGCAGAAATTAAATCATCATAAATCGTCCAAATCTCAAATGATTTTTTTTAGTTTTTTGATTTGTTCCAACTGACAGACATGTATTTATGATCGAGTCCAGAGAAAATTGAAGCTTTTGATATTAATCTACTTCAAAACTAGGTGTAAGTTTATTATTCTTCCACTTCAGTGAACTTAAAATTAACTATTGTTACTTAACTTAGCCTAGTCTACTGCACACAAAATGGCTACAATGGTGTGATATCCATACTTAAAAATACATGTTAATTAAAACATTTGAATTGTACTGGTTTATTTTGTACATCAGCAAGCCTGCAACGAGAGTGCCAAACACAAGAAATGCAGGGACAAGTGTGTGGCAAAAAGTCAGAAGACCGAATTTCAAATCCTGGCCACAGGAAATGTAAAGCTTCAGTGATTTGTTGTAGCTGGTTAAAAATTAAAGAAATCTGTTAATATACAATTTGTAGTTGGGGTGCTCATTAATTTTTGGTGGGTGTCTGTGGTATACTAAAAACCGTATGCAAGTGTATTGCAGATCTAATATTACTCAGCATTCAGAAAGTTGATGTGACTGAAAAAAGTTGATGTGACTGAGCGCAGATTGGTGGCTGCGGTCTAATAAAAACCGCTTGAATGTCACAAAATGGCCATGTGACATTCTTATTACCATACACACCGTTTTAAATTTTGCTTGTAGTGCTGAAGAAAACCCAGATTCCTTGTGTGTGTTAACTTAATTAAGTTCTAAGTTGGCAAAATAAATGTCATAAATTTAAATCAGTGTCTCCGTGTCTGGAATGGATGTACAGTATCCTTGAGTTTATAAGGTAACAGTAATATAATAATTAGAGAACCTTGTTTAAATTGTGAAATGATTTTGACTAAAAGAAAATTTACTTTAATTTGTCTGTCCTACTAGGTACTTATACTTAAAAAGGAGACTAAAATACAACTTTCATTGACTAAAACTAGACTAAAATAGTCATGCCTAATTCTGACTAAAATAAGACTAAAATGCTCAGATTTTTAGTCGACTGAAACTAGACTAGACTAAAAGAGAATAGACGTGACTAAGACTAATAAAAACTAAAATGTCAGCTTGATGCAAAGACTAGACTAAAACTAAAATGAAAATGGGCCGCCAAAAACAACACTAATTAGAAGTAATTAAACAGATAGAGAGAATTATAGTCTCAAATAGCATTAAAGCAGTGACAAATAAAAAGCATTACAGAACAGAAGTGCATCATTACATTTTATTAGACATTAAACATTTGCCTGTCACCTGAGCACTAGGAGGTACACAGTTCTAGGCACAGGCTGGTGATGTCAGAGGGTGTGGTGTGTGTGGTCGATGGGTGCTGAGAGTGGTTGGACTGATCCCGCATTAATAGCAGCATAGAGGAAAGGGTTAAGTTCTGCTCTGCAGCTGGAGTCAACATGCAGAGACGAGGGACTCAACCTGGATCAGCTCATTACTCGGAGTATCAAACTGGACCAACATTAAAGAGGCAAGGCCCCCAAGGTGGACGGAAAAGGGGTAAAAGCAGTTGCAACGGTGGCTACCCCAGTCCAAGAATCAAGCACCCTGAAGCTGATGGAGATGGGGATGAAACTTTGAGAGATTCATTTTGAAGACCTTTTCGAAGACCAAAAAAGAAAAATAGATGTTTTTTGGCGTTTTTCAACATAATCAGCCCGTCTCTCAATAAATAGAACGCCGACTTCCAACTCATTACGGCAGATCGGGTCACATATAATAGCAGGCAGGGCAGTGGGTTGGCAAACCAAACCTCTTACACTTAGGATAGACCCAGGGCATTCCAAGAGGATCACCCAATACGTACTAGAGCACTCAGATCCTCCCCTGATTCTCCTAGGTAGGGTTAGGAGCAGTGCTGTGCCAGTACTACGGGCCCCCTACAACGTGCATCCTGCTTTTCATGTCTCTCTTCTTAAACCGGCATTTACTGGACCGTTGGACAGAGGTGAGGTGGAGCCCACCCCCCATGGAGCGATTAAGGTCGATTGAGTGTGTGGGAAAAAATCCCAGCCAAAACCCTGAATCGTTGTCTGGTCTCCCTTCTAGCTCAGGTGAATCTTTCCTTGATCGCCAAGAAACCGTTGTGAAGCTCTAAGAAGTGAGTTTGTTCTGTGTGCTTTCAAGTAGTGGGATCTACAATGACTGGAGAAAAGAAGACAGACTTAACCAGTGACAGTGTTCAGTTGCAGCGAGCTTTCTCTCTAGTGGCAGGAGGGAGAGGGCACTGCTCGTCTAGCCAAAGTCAACTGGAACCGTCGTTCTGTCCAGTCTATGTGAGAAGTAACTGTGTTTTCTCCACACTCTACCCTATCCCACAGGCATAAACACGAAAACACATGGTTGGTGTGAAAGCTCCAAGAAGCGTGGAGCAAGAACCTTATCCAAAGCCCTGAAAGCAGGAGGCTGTGGAGGCTGAGGAGAAATCAGATCTGCACCACCCTTGTGTCTCCTAGTGTGTCCTTCCTGTGCAAAAGTGACACTGGCATCACAGTTTTTGGCTCTAATTGTCTCTATCTCTGATTAGCCCTGGAGGGACCTGTGTTTTGAATTATATGTGTTTTGAATTCACTAAATTATAGAGAAGAAATTTCTCCTTGGCCCAAGCCCCCCGTGAGCAAGCCAATGGCGACAGTGGCAAGGAAAAACTCCCTCTAAGAATCTAAGAGGAAGAAACCTTGAGAGGAACCAAGACTCACAGGGGGAGCCAGTCCTCCTCTGACTGGCCAAGGGATCCCAATTGTGGTCAAATTGTGCTTCACTAATGAATAATGTTGAAATGTTGGGACTCTCCAGGGCTCAGATATTGAATATGTGTGTGTATGTAGGAGCTGTGGAGATGAGAGAACAGCAGGTCAAGCGTTCCATGCGCTTCTCAGTTTCTCTCGTAGAAAAACACATATGCTGTTGCCCTCCTCTGCTTCAACACTCGCTCCTCCGTGGTCAAGGTGACATCCTCGTCATTATACGACAGCCAGCAAGAGTCCGACTGACTGTAGCAGTCGCTCGTATAGTGTCCTGTGAGAGAGAGAGAGAGACTACATTTCAGTCAGTTAACTTATACTACAAGTCCCCTGTTAATTCTAACAAATTCTCAGAACACGTATCAATATGAGTGTGTGTGTGTGTGTATATTACCAGAGTTGATGGTGTCTCCGTGGTGGTTCAGGACACTGATTAATGAATAATTGAAGACAGAATCGCCCTAAAAACAGAGACAACACACACTGAATACCTCATGTAGTGTCTATGTATGTTTCTTTTGCTTACCTCCTTCATGTTCTTCACTTTGTTAAGTCTTTCTCATCCCCTACTCCTCACTCTACCACAATTTTCTGTCTCTCTCTCTTTCTTTCTCACCAGTTCATTTCTCTCACTCTCTCTTTCTGTCTGTCTCTCTCTCTCTCTGCTACCCCCCACCCTCTCCCTCTATCTGTTTCTTTCTCACCAGTTCATTTCTCTCTCTATCTCTCTCACTCTCTTTCTCTCTTTCTTTCTTTCTCACCAGTTCACTTCTCTCTGTCCTTCTCTCCTCTGGGTTTTGTTGCCCTATGTAAACAGGAAAGGCCCACAGAAATAGATTAGCTCTGAACGGGTGTGATGTTCTGCTGAGTAGCTCATTAGCAGTAGTGTGGAGTTTAATAACACTGAGAGAAATGTGCTGAATGATGCTGTTGTACCATTTGGGGGTGTGTCTGTGTGAACAGACTGAAATGGAGTGGCCTTCTCCTCGTGGGGGTCTTGAGTGGCCTCTTGAGAACAACTGTAAGACACAAGAGAACTGAATCTCAAAAAATATTATTAAATATTTCATATATTCATTTTATGGATTACTCTATTAAAATGACAGAAAGAGATCTTACCTCTGCTCTGGAAGGCTCAGTTGTAATTGTGTGTCTATATTGATCTGTTTATGCTGCTTCTGAATAGAAGCTGCAGACCCAAGAACCCTCCTTAGGTGTAGAACCAGAATCCTGAGAGAGAGAAGTGGACTTAGCAAAGTCATGAGAAAAAACGGTTAAACAGCACCACCTGGTGTTGATTTGCTGGATTTTCTATTCCTAGGAAAAAGTTCCATCTTTATATAGTGTTTACTTCCGCTCCACCTGATTGTAAATGACAAAATATATGTGGATTCATTTAGTATGTAAAATGTTTAAAACAGATTCTTCTCTCTGCCAGAAAATAAGCTGTGAGAACAGCTTTGTTCAAATTAATTCTTCTCATCATGTCACTGAAACATATGTATTTACCACACCCCATCTTTAGTAAAGTGCAGGGTCATTTAGTCTCAAAGTCTTAAAGGCACAGTACATTCATTCTTATTGGCAAAGATGTCAAATTGAAATGTAGGGACGTAAAAGCACAAAAAAATGCATGTGGTGACCTCAGGGGTCTGTGACCTGTTACCACATCTAGTGATCCTTCAGAATCAAGTCTCAAAACTTACCTGGGCAGCGTGAGGACGACCCACCTACAGCTAGCAGAGTGATACGTACACACCTCACATCTGCACTCAATTTCTTCCTCACTCTGAATAGAAAACACACACAAAGAGAGCTTGTAGAGTATTTGAAGATGTGTGTATAGAGGAGAGAAAATATTTATTGCTATTGGTGAAGTTTCACACAGAAAAAAATCCAGGTGTGTGTTTGATCTACTTACGCTGAAAAAGAGGTTTAGACCGTCTCTGACTGAGCCCCTGGGTGGCAGAGCCAGAGAGAGGTGATTATGTTCCTCCATTATTCTCTTCTGAGCTCCACAGCTGTATACACACACACATAGTGTTACAAAATAAACATATACATATATATATAATAGCTTTTAGTGAAATTATGTAAGAGGTGAGAATTTCTTACCATCCACATGTGATAATGCGCACAAGTTGAAACTCAAAGTGTGCCTGGACTGGACATTCATATGGCAGTCCTGAGAAACGTAACAATTGGCCAATCCCCCTCATTTCATCGAGACAATGCAACAGAAATTCATGAGCATCCTATATCCACAAAGACACACACACACACAACACAAAATATTAATACACGAATAATACAACAGTGCATGAATTAAGATGTTTCTGTGCATGTCTGTGTTTTTCTTTCATGCTTCCTCACATTCTGAGTGTTTTCGGTGAAGTCTGGGTTACTGGCAGCAGCTGCACCGATGAACTCTCTGAGAAAAACACACTTTAGCCCCCAGTCCTCACTCTCCCTCATCCACCACAGCTCCAGGAACCACCTGCAGAACAAAGCTCTGTTAAAGCTCCACACTCACAGAGAGCTGGTGATTCAGAAGAACACGAGTGATCAGTCAAATCCTCCATTTTTTTAGCCTTCCAGGATTCATTCGTTTGTTCACTGTCTGAGCTGTTTATCTTAACCAGGGTCACGGGGATGTACCTGATCAGTTCTGCTTGTGGTGCATGAAACCAGTCGCCTATCTGGTTTGAGAACTGCATGCAAAAAGACTGTGCACTGAACAAACACTGCAGAGTCGCGTTCATGTAACAGTTGTATCTAAAGTTCCTCAACCTGCGCCACACACAGAAACACAAATTAAACAAGTAGCCATACATTGAAGACAGTGTTTTTTCACATCACTTAACACACACAC
>JBBPDG010377043.1:0-10286 GCA_037974525.1 Micralestes humilis
GTGAACGTGAGGAGTGGTGGGGCGACAACACCAGTGTCCCAGTTTACTTGAATTCTCTGTACCCACCGCCTCCCAGCTCTACACCTTCCATCTAACCAGAAAAAATTAAGTACAAAAAGCCTGACTAAACAAGTACGTTTTCAGCCTGGACTTAAAAACTGAGACTGTGTCTGAGTCCCGAATGTTGTTTGGCACAGCATTCCAGAGCTTGGGGGCTATATATGAGAACGCTCTTCCCCCTGATGAAGCTTTCATAATTCTGGGAACAAGTAAGTAGTCAGCACCTTGAGATCTGAGTGACCGCGGAGGTTCATAGTAAGAGATAAGTTCACTGAGGTAATCGGGTGCGAGGCCGTTTAAGGCTTTATATGTCATTAGTAGAATTTTGTAGTCAATACGAAATTTGATCGGAAGCCAATGTAGTCTGCATAATATTGGACTAATGTGGTCGAATTTCCTGGTTCTAGTGAGGACTCTAGCTGCTGCATTCTGGACGAGTTGAAGCTTGTTTAGGTTTTTGTTGGAGCAGCCTGACAAGAGGCTGTTACAATAATCAAGTCTGGAAGTAATAAAGGCGTGGACTAGTTTTTCTGCATCATGGAGAGATAATGCACTTCTTAACTTAGCAATGTTTCGTAGATGAAGGAAGGCTAATTTAGTAACGGTACTTACATGAGTGTCGAATGAAAGATCGGGATCGATAGTGACACCGAGGTTCTTTACAGTTAATGCTGGAGAGGCTGAGGAACCAGCGAGATCAAGCATTAGACCTGACAGTTTGTTTCTAGTAGCTTTCGGACCTAGAAGAAGGACTTCAGTTTTATCTGCGTTAAGTAAGAGGAAGTTATGTGACATCCAGTCTTTTATATCTTTAATGCAGTCCCCAATCTTATTTAGTCTAGGTGTATCATCGGGATTTGCAGAGATATAAAGCTGTGTATCATCCGCATAGCAGTGGAAGCTAATCCCATGTTTCCGAATGATCATCCCTAAGGGCAGCATGTACAAAGTAAATAAAAGAGGTCCTAAAACAGAACCTTGTGGGACACCATATTTTACTTTGGTGGGTACTGAGGATTCCCCGTTAACTCTTACAAACTGATAGCGGTCGGTCAGGTATGATCTAAACCAGGATAAGGCGGTTCCAGTGATTCCGACAAGGTTTTCTAGTCTGTCCAGTAAAATAGTGTGGTCAATCGTGTCAAACGCAGCACTAAGGTCGAGCAGAACCAGCAGAGAGACAAATCCTTTGTCAGCGGACAGTAAAAGATCATTTACTATCTTTACTAAGGCTGTTTCTGTGCTATGATGAGGCCGGAACCCAGATTGAAATTTTTCATATATACAGTTTTTGTGTAGTAATGAACATAACTGTTGGGCCACGACTTTCTCTAAGATCTTAG
This sequence comes from Micralestes humilis, assembly GCA_037974525.1. Taxonomy (NCBI): domain Eukaryota; kingdom Metazoa; phylum Chordata; class Actinopteri; order Characiformes; family Alestidae; genus Micralestes; species Micralestes humilis. Next base: position 1,404 of record JBBPDG010377043.1, read on the forward strand.
ATACAAAAGGAAGGTTAGAGATAGGTCGATAGTTAGAGAGCTCACATGGATCGAGATGCGTTTTTTTTAACAACGGTTTAATAACTGCTAATTTAAAGGATTTCGGTATATAGCCAATACTAAGTGAAGCGTTTAGTACTGATAGGAGAGGCCCAATGATTACTGGTAGGACCTCTTTAAGCAAGCTTGTAGGAATAGAGTCCAGCGAACAGGTGGAGGATTTTGAAGATAGAATAATTGCAGAAAGTTCTGATTGTCGGACTGGGTTAAAAGATGTTAATTTCTCGACTACAGCTGAGATTTGAAGAGTATCTGTGTCTGCTGAATCGGGTGGCAAATGTGGTTGAGTCAGAATTCTAGATTGAATTTCTTGTCTAATTATTTCTATTTTATTATTGAAAAAATCAATAAAAACGCCACTAGAAAGATTCGCAGGAACCTGTGGTTCTGCACCTCCCTGGTTCTTAGTTAGTTTAGAAATAGTACTAAACAGAAATCTGGAGTTATTTTTATTGGATTCAATGAGAGATGATAGAATCCAGAGCGTGCCATGGTAAGTGGTTTGTTGTAGTCTCTGAGGCTCTCCTTCCAGGCGGTGTGGAAGGATTCCAAATTAGCCAATTGCCATTTACGTTCTAGTTTACGCGCAATTTGCTTTAAAGCACGTGTTTGATCATTAAACCAGGGAGCCAGCTTTTTCTGTCCGAACTTTTTACGTCTTAGAGGTGCGACGCAGTCTAGTGCGGATCGAAGAGAATTCTCAAAGCATTCAGTTAAGTTTTCTAGGTCTGCCGAACAGGACGGAGTGCCAATTGGGGTTGAAATTTCTGGAAGATTCTCAATAAAACTATGAGCTGTGGCAGATGTAATTGCAGGGCCGATACGAAAGCGAGGGGACGTGCTTAAATTATGATTAAGATGAAGATCATATGTAACGAGGCAGTGATCTGAAATTACTGTAGACAGAGGAAGGATAGCTATGTTATCCGCATTAAAGCCAAGAGTCAAGATAAGGTCAAGTGCATGGCCACAACAGTGAGTAGGCCCTGTTATATGCTGGGTGAAGCCAATGGTATCTAGGACTGAAGTAAACGCAGATCTTAGAGGATCCTGTTCTTTTTCAAAGTGAATATTAACATCTCCAATAATTATGATTTTATCAAAGCGAACAGCCAAATTTGCTATGAAACAACTAAAATCTTGTAAGAACTCTGTATATGGCCCTGGTGGCCTGCAGACAGTAATTAGGGAGAGAGAGATTTTATTAGTATCTAAATTAGTTTCGAAGGACGAGAACTTGTGCTCAGTTATCTGTTTAATATTTAAGGAACTTTTATATACGGTTCCCGTGCCTCCCCCTCTGCCGTGTAGCCTCATTTAGGAGGTGTAGCCTCATTTAGAGCAACAAACTCGTCAGGTCCAATCCAGGTCTCTGTTGGCATAAAGTATCGATATTCTGATCAGTTATTAATTTGTTGACAAGAGCAGTTTTAGGGGCGAGTGATCTTATGTTTAAAAGTCCAAACTTTAGCTTTAGATCTAAGGTGCTGATCTTACTGGAAGTGTGAGAGACATTAATTAAATTATTTAAGCATACTTTTTGGTATTTCCTATGTTTCTGTTTAGTTCGGGTACAGACACAGTCTTGATATCATAGAACTTTGGGTGAAGCCTAGGTGACGACTCAAGGCAGCTAGCAGACGGTCGGTTAGGCTGGTTTGTCTGCCACCTGGCCCCGGCACTGGTTTGTCAGCAGCGACAACCTGAACTGCGTTGCCGGCTAGCTGACAGACTAGGGGCTATGCTGTTGCAGATGAGAGCGGCACCCTCCCGCGAGGGGTGGATACCGTCCCGGACTAAGAGGCCGGGCTTGCCCTCGAACGTGGACCAATTGTCGATAAATCCCGCATCGTTTTCCGAGCACCACTTGGACATCCAGCAATTCAGCGCCCAAAGCCTGCCGTAAGCCTCGGGGCCATGCCGTATTGGGATGGGGCCCAGAGCTTACTGCTGTGTCAGACATAGTCTAGGCTAATTTGCACACCTCTTTAACGCTAGCCTTAGTGACCTCTGACCGCCACAGACGAATATCATTAACCCCTACATGAAATCTCTCATACCTATGGCTAGCTAGCAGCTTCAGGTTCCCCGTGATGTCCGGCGCTCTGGCACCCGGTATACACCTGACAGTAGCTTTTGCTGGAGTCCCTAAAGGAGTAGCTAATTTCACGTGTCGCAGAACTGAATCACCTATAACCAGAGCACTTCGAACAGGCTTCTCAGCTGGTGCTTCACTGAGGAGTGTTTGACACAGGTGGGCTGGTAACTTTGAAGACCGACGGAAGTAGTGTAATAATCGTCCGAAAAGTTAAGTTAACTCACTGGAAGTTATAATTAGTGGCTAAAAACAGAAACACAAACAGGCTAGGAGCATGCTAGCACACTGGGGAGCATCGGCAGCAAGACAGGAAGTGTGTCACTTGGTTCAGAGAGGGAGACAGTTATCTGCATGTTCTGGAGATCTGGTGAACCTGCAGTGAGAAAGACAGATCTTCATCTAGAGTAACACCAAGATTTCTTACCTTCTTAGAAGGTACGATAGTTCCCAACAGAAATGATGAGATCGTGGCTCAGTGAATGATTCCATTTGATGAAGAGGAGTTCGTCTTGCTGGGGTTCAACTTGATGTGGTGGGCCGCCATCCAAGTGGAGATGTCTGCCAGACGGTCTGAGACGCGGGTAGAGGCCTGGTTGTCACTGGAAGGAAGAGAGAGAATGAGTCGTGTGTCATCAGCATAAAAGTGGTAGGAAAACTGTGTGAGGCAATTACCTCCCCAAGAGAACCAGAATACAGAGTAAAGAGAAGCGGCCCTAGGACCGAGCCCTGTGGAACACCAGTGGATAATCTTGGTGGAGCAGACTGGGTGCCTTGCCATGCTCCCTGGTACCTCCGGTCATTGAGGTAGGAAGCAAACCATTGCCAGGCCGTGCCTGAGATCCCAAGGTCGGAGAGAGTGGCGAGGAGGATTTGGCGGCCGACTGTGTCGTAGGCAGCTGAGAGGTCGAGGAGGATCAGGGTGGAAGACCGGTCAGCTGATCTCGCTGCATGAAGTTCTTCTGAGATGGCAAATAGAGCAGTTTCAGTGGAGTGTGCCATCTTAAACCTGGATCGGTGTGGGTCCAGACGCCTGTTTTGAGAGACCCCTATATAGGGTGTTCTTTAATTCATGCAAGGAAGATGGAATATGGAAATGTAGCTGGATTTACATTAAATTAGTAAATTATATTTGTTCTGTTTCACTTAGCATGTTTCATTATTTGAGATGTTTCATAGCCCTCTGCAGCCATCTAGTGGTGCAAGTTGGTAGTGTTTTGTGCTTTGAGCCTCAACTGATGACGTCATAAGAACTGGACTCAGAAACGAGCGTGGGACCGGACTGAGGTTTTCCCCACCACCTTACATCTCTTCTCCTGTGCCTCAAGTTTAGTTTGAGGGCATCGTTGGTATGTTCATGTTGTGAATATTGATTTGTATGTAATAAGCCTCAGGAATAATAAGTAAATAACATATCCTTCGTGCTAGTGTGTGTGTGTTAGCAAAGCCAACCTAGCCTCTAGTTTTGTTTATGATACTCTTTGTCTGTGCTATTATTTATGACCCGTCCTGAATTGTATTGTATTTATTTCTCAGTTTTACCCTTCAACACCATAAAGAAAGACAAGAGTTCATCGCGCCATCTGTGTGGTTTGTTGGAGAGGAGTTAACTCGCTGTCGTCTCTGGCAAGGCATTAGGGCAGGGCAGTACAATATTTTTCTTAATAATTTAGCACTAAAATGCATGAAAATTATATACTGACCCAAAAAAAGCAAAACAATCTGCGGGGGATATTTGCGGGGGTTTCCGGGAACAGTTATTAGTTTGGTTCCAAGACATAATTTGCGAATGACTGAAGCAGACAAATTATTTCACATTCATGTAAATTTAACCATAAACCTGGTGCTTAGGTAAGAGGACACTGATGTTCTACAATCCTGCCACCAGCATGAACAAAAGAGGTGAGCAACTACATCCCTGATGGTAATTCCTCTGTTAACCTCAAATCTTGAGCAAGTGCCATCTCCTCAGGAAACAGAGCTTTTTCCATTATACAAGATCCAGACAGCATCTGTAAACTTCTCCCCGAACCCAAAGCAGTGTATTATGTTCAAGAGAATCAGATGCTTTGCAAAAATCTAAAAATAAAATGGACCCACTCTCTTGTAGTACATCACTGTAGTCAATAAGATCCAAAACCAATCTAATCTTATTATGGATTGATCTACCCCCCAAGAACCTAGACTGAGTCTCACTAATTATATTCGCAAAGCCTTTCTTTAATCTAGCTGCAATTGCCCGTGAAAATATCTCGTAATCTGTGTTTAGTAAATGTATTGGTCTTAAATTGTCCAGTAGTCTTTGGTCTTTACCAGACTTTGGGATGAGGGTAATTAACCCTTGTTTCATACCTGACATTAGTTCTTTAGCCCCTATACATTTTAAAATGGCTTTAAACAGTAAGTTCCTCATATCTTTCCAAAAGAACAGTTAAAAAATAGTTTTTACCCATTCCTGGAGATTTTTTCACAGCCATCTATAAGATAACTGCATCTAATTCTTCCATTTTAAATTCTGCCTCACATCCAAACTCTAAATAAATCCTCAACATGTGGAATAACATTATTAAATCTATCCAGGAAAACATCAGCATCTCCTAAGGCATAGTACGAGGAGGATAACCCTGAGTAAAATGTGAACACTTCTTATTCTATACTCCTAGCATTTTTATACATGACCCCATTGATCATAAGACTAGTGATCGAGTTCCTCTGCTGTCCGTCTCTCTCTGAGTTACTGAAGTACGAAGAATTAATTTCACCCGCCTCAATCCATTTTACACATAATCTTATAAAAGTCCCTTGGGCTCTTTCAAGATACAGGTTGTCTAATTTACTTTGATAAATTCATTTTTTCCCTGATCGTTTAATATGGTCTCACTACAACATTGGGAGTAACTCGCTCTCATCTGCCATTTTTCCCTTATGAAGAAGCTGACTGTGAATTCTCTTTTTTAAACGGAACAAATTACCTCCAACTGAATCCTTATCGCTTCTCTAATCCAACTCCAGTAATCTTTATTTAATAAATATGCATTAAATTTCCAATACCCCTTATTTCTCCATTCCTTTGTCTTGGGTTCCAAAACCAGATCTATAAAACAGTGATCAGATAAGGATGCTTTAGAAATAGTGGTTTGAGAAGCATACTTCAGAACACTACTGCTCACCGACCAATAATTAATTCTTGATTTACATTCCATGATTTACATTAGGCTTGAACAATGTATAGGTTTTAGCCCCAGGATGAAGTCTTCTCCAAACATCAGCCAATTCATTATCAGTTAAGAACCTATCTAAGATGTCATTACTCTGTAACCTCCCAACCAAATCATCTGGTGCCATATTCCAATCCTCTCCCGCCAAAATATAATCTGTGGGATACCTTATTTTAAATTCAGATGTTATATTTGTAAGGCTATCCATCATTCTTCTATTTTGACCATCGGTATTATACCCATAAACATTTAAAAGAATAAACAGATGTCCTGAACGGTTTGCCCCATGACTGAAAAATTGATTGATTAGACCAAAATCTAGCATAAACTGCACAGGAATGAGTCTCTCTTGCAAAAAAAACAAACAGTGTGATTTCTGCCCCTTACAAAATAAAAACAGTGCCTTTCTCTTCATAATATCTTTCAAGCCCTTAACATTCAAATAACCAAATGAGAGAGTAATGTTCACCATAAGTGGTAAATCAAAGAACAAATAACTAACAAAGTTAGACAAATAAAAAAAAAACCTTCACTCGTTAACTAGATCGATCCCAGAGAACGAGAATGTCCCTCCAGAAAAGTGAATAACCCCTCCAACCATTTTCTGATAAAGAAATCCATCAATTATAAAAAAGGAACCATTATTTGACATAGACAGGCAATGCACGGGTTGGTATGACTATCAAACTAATGATTAAGTACCTCCTAGTCACAAACCTAGGTAATTCTTCTTCCATCGATGTACCCCACGCCACCTCTGTAATATTCCCATTTTCCAGGCCTCTTGCAGCTTGTATCTTTGGCCAAAGAAGCTCCCAAGAGTCTCAGTCAGATCTTCAATAAAGCTGATCTCGTAACCCTGCACTATGCAAACACACACACACACACACACACTCTCTCTCTCTCTCACACTCTCTCACACTCTCTCACACTCTCTCACACTCTCTCACACTCTCTCACACTCTCTCACACTCTCTCACACACTGGGCTTTCAAGGCCGTTGTAACCCTAATTCCAAATGTTGACCAGACCCCTCAGGTTCAGGAGACCTTCCATCTCACATATATAGCCCTTTCGGGGGATGACTCCCCCTTTCTTCTATATGCTTTCAGCGAATAGCACAGAGAGTTGGATTTTCAAATTCTCTCCCTTTTGCTGGTATTTTTCCTTTTGTTCTCCATTTGTACAACTTAGAGCATCATCCTACAAAGGGCTTATGGCCACATGGCCAGCAACACACATACAATCCTCCTCCCTTTCGTCCCCACCTCTAACTGTCCCACATATATGTTTCTCACTCTGTACTGTTGCAATACCTTGTATTGTTCTCACTCTTTCTATTGCAATAAAAAAACAAAGAAAAAAAAGGAAAAAAAAAGAGAGAAGGCAAATTTTCAAGTACGTCGTAACACTGCAGTACACACACACACAAACACACAGGATTTTCAAGGCCATTGTAACCCTATTTACAAATTTACTAGTTGAGACACCAGTTTTTCCAGGACATTGTAACCCTGCAGTACACACACACACAGGATTTTCAAGAGTTACGGTTAGGATTTTGGTAAAAGTGAAAAATAAAAAATATGCTAGAATAACCCCGACCGCCCAACGGCCTAAACCCCCTGCCAATTTACATGTGTTGACTAGGAAATTAAGGAAATCTGAGGACAGTCCAAAAATGCACATGAAGGTAAGACTATAGCATTACCTATTTTTGCCATTTTGGTCCAAAAAACAAGGTGAGATTATTCTTCTTTTATTTACACTGCAATGTATTGTTTGGGCTGCGTTTTGATGTGTAGTCATTTTTAAAGTAAACAATGTGTATTTTCTGAAAAATGTGTGTGTGATTTTATGTCACAACCAGTTCATAGCCATTTCCAAAACATTGTGCAATATATTAAAGAAAATAGGCACACATTTGATGTGATTTACATGTGTTGGCTAGGAAATTAAGGAAATCTGAGGACAGTCCAAAACACAAGGTGAGATTTTTCTTTCATTTAGACTGCAATGTATTGTTTGGGCCGTGTTTTGATGATTTTGTCATTTTCACAACAAACAATGTGTAGTTATTCTGCCCTCACTAGATGACTGAGCTGACTAGTTCGGCAGATTGCTAAACACATTCCAAACAATTACTTATAGAAACAAGTAAGCATTCAGAATAATTTGAAATAACATTTACAGACGTGGACTTTCTGGGTCTCAAAGAGAGAAACTGAGATAATGTGAAAACTGAAAGCTGCTCTCCACTAACTCCGTGCATAGAACTACAGAAAGCTAGAAGGGACAAAATGCATCTAAACTGTGTATAAACATTTCCAAGCACCTTTTTTTTATATACAACGGCAGCATCGAACCAAGTATTCCTGTTTCTGACATCATTAGACAATGTGTGTACACTTTTTAACGATTGCCCTTGAATTACCATGTTTTAAGCTTTATCATATAAATTTAGAGTTTTTTTACCAAATGAATTGAACACATTACAACAAATAAAATATATACATACTGTGGTGCATATCAATAATCAACAATAATGAACCTTTCCTATTTGCAGACTAAATAGTTTATTTTAGAGGCAGCACAATATATGTATACACACACTCATTATAAATGTATATATACACAAACAATTTACACACATACATTACACACAAAAAAAGGAAAAAGAGGGAGGGAAAAAGGAGGATAAAGGAAGGAAAGAGGGATGAAGGGAGGAAAGGAAGAGGAAATGAGGACAAAAGAAAGAAAAGGAGGAAAGAAAGTGGAAAGTAGGAAGGAAAGAAAAAGGGAAAAAGGAAACAGTCGAGTCTCCTCTGCAACACATTGAAAGAGGGAGAAAAGGTCGAGTCTCCTCTAATGTATTGAGAGGGAGAAATGGTCGAGTCTACTCTAACGTATTGAGAGAGAGAGAGAGAGAGAAATGGTCAAGTCTCCTCTGTAACGTATTGAGAGAGAGAGAGAGAGAGAGAGAAACAGTCGAGTCTCCTCTGTAACGTATTGAGGGAGAGAGAGAAATGGTCGAGTCTCCTCTAACATACTGAGAGAGGGAGAAACAGTCGAGTCTCCTCTGTAACATGTGGAGAGAGAGAGAAACGATCGAGTCTCCTCTGTAACGTGTGGAGAGAGAGAGAGAAACGGTCGGGTCTCCTTTGCAATGTACAGAGAGAGAGAAACTGTTGAGTCTCCTCTGTAACGTATTGAAAGAGAGAAAAACGGTCGAGTCTCCTCTGTAACGTAACCATCAATCATCTATCTATCCATCTACCCAACTATCTGTCCCTTTCTATACACCCATCCATCCATCTACCTATCTGTCTGTCTCTCTTTCTCTCCCACTCTCTCTCCCTTTGACTGTCTCTCTCTGTCTCTCTCTTTCTGTTATAGACAGATAAACAGATAGATCTGTCTACCTATCTATGTCTATCCATCTATCTGACTCACTCCCACTCCCACATATGTAGCTCTGTCTCCCTCCAGTGGCTCAATTTGGTCTTGCAG
>JBBPDG010406738.1:0-10149 GCA_037974525.1 Micralestes humilis
ATTAAAATTTATTTGCTGTATATTTCATTACATTTGCATATATACCTGTGTGTGTATGTGTGTATATGTATATATATGTGTGTGTATATATATGTATATATATGTACACACATATATACATACATTTGTAGCAGGCATACATATATATATATACATTTTTAACTTTCAATGAAATATACTAATATATAAATATATAAAAATATATAAAATTATTATATATAATATATAAAAATGAATGTATATATAATCTAATCTCTTAAATAAAATATTTGACTCATCAAACCAAATGCAAGGTAATTTTCCTGAGAAAGTAGAAACATCAGTGTAGCTACAGAATCAAGACTTGAAACCACTGGAGGCAAAAGCAGACATCCTGATTTCACAGTGAGCCAAAAGGGAGCCACAGATCAACTCCTTACACTTTAGGTTTAGATTTTACATCCCCCCATGTCAAGCTCAGAAAAAACATCCAACTTTTTCAATACGACACATTTTTATTGAGTTTTTAATTATCTTCATTGGTCTCTTGTATTGTTTAGGCAATTTCAATTAAAAACTTCCCAACTTATGAGTGAGTAGTGGTAGCTGAAACTACTCTATGTATTTGCCAGATTAGCATGCCTAAAGGAGTCATATTAATCAGTGATTAAAAACTATGATGATCCTACTCTGCCCCATAGTCTTGTTTTAACTTTTCAGATACTAGTTTCTGCTGACTTGCATTTAGTAAAAGTTTGGGTTCTTCCACATTGCTAACATGGGGTGGTACTTTTCACTAGTTGCATGGGTTTTCATTTTCAGAAAGGGCCTTAGTTTGTCCCTTTGGCCTTTTTGTTATGATTGACACATTTCAGCTAGGGTTAGTAGCATTTTGTATCCCCACTAGTCTTGAAGACAACCTCACATGCTTTGTATTCTGTCCCTCAGTTTGATTAAGGGGTAACCTGTTGTGTGGGGAAAGGTTGCCACCTACTGGCCAGTGTGTGTGTAGTTTTTGGGCCAGTGGGTTTATCCAAGTCAGTCTGAAAAAACAAACGGTACAAGGAAGAGGAAGACATGCTCCTCGTGCTCGCTGCTGTACGCACTTGATACAGGACAGTCTGTTTATTTTCTCAATAAGTTCTATCTTGAGGGATAATGAGACTCTGTACATGTTTGTAAAGAGTTTGTAAAGAATTAGAGACTGACTGTGAAGAAATGTTAAGTTAGCTAGCTAGCTTAAGAAAGCTTAGCAGTGTTTGTACTAGCTGGTTTGTTTGAATGTGAACACAAGGACAATGAGTACATTGTAAATTTAAATACATCCATTTATTTTTTGTATTTTTCAGTTTCACAAATAAGGAATGAGAAAAAGAGAGAAAAGAAAGGAAAAGTGAGACTTGTTGCAAGTAAAAGCTGAAACTTTCTTCGGGCTCTTGGACCTTCTTTTTCCTTGTGTTTAACTCGCTGTCTAGGCTGTGTAAGGCCACACAGCTGAGGGCAGAAGAGTGAAAAGACTCTCAATACATCAAGTTCATCACCGTGTGTTACGTCGTCCACCAGTTAAAAAATGTCCAATGCAGATGACACCCCTCCTATCTCACAGTTGGAGGTTAGGTCAGTGTGTGGATCAGTTAAAACGTCATCATCACACCAGTCACGCAAGTCGAGTGCAAGCCTTGTTGCAGCCCAAGCACGAGCCGCAGCTGAAGCCGCTCGCACCAAAGCCGAGTTTGCCAAACGCCAAATCGACATCGAAGTCGAGAAGGCACGGATTGAAGCGAGGCTGAATGCTCTGAAGCAGGAGAGTGAGGCTGAAGCAGCTCTTGCTGCAGCGAGGGTCCTCGAAGCAGCCGCCGATGGCTCTGATGATGAACGCGAAATGACCACTTCAGTTATCCCAATGCCTGAGTCAGTGAGACGCACTGAAGAATACATTGAAAGTCACTTCAATAGTGAGCCTGAATGTAAGAGGCCTCAGAGAGAATCTCACCCAGTTACTCAGTATACGCCAGGATGGGCTACAGCGACCCCAGCAGGACGGCGGTCCTGTCAAACCCCACCCGTCTTTGGCATAGATACCAGAGCAGACAACACACGGTCACAGAGCAGACCAATGTCCAGAACAGCAGAAATCTCAGATCTTGCTACCTACCTTGCACGCCGCGATCTTCTGACCTCAGGGTTCAAGATCTTTGATAACAAACCAGAAACCTATATGTCCTGGAAGTCTATGTTCTGCAAAGGCATCGAAGGACTAAACCTCAAAGCCAGCGAAGAACTCAATCTTCTTACTAAGTGGCTAGATGGTGAGGCGCTTCAACATGCACTAAGGATCAGAGCGGTCCATGTGAATAATCCAGAGACAGGTCTCCGTCATCTGTGGCAACGGCTGGACAAGAATTATGGCTCATCAGAAGCCATTGAAGCATCCATGTTTAAACGTCTGGAGAGTTTTCCCAAGATCTTTTATAAAGATAATCACTTATTGCAAGAGCTTGCTGACCTTCTTCTTGAGCTACAAGCAGCAAATGATGAGGGTTATCTACCAGGTCTTAGCTTTCTTGACACGTCGAGAGGAATCAACCCCATAGTGGAGAAGCTTCCAAATAATCTCCAAGAGGCATGGATCAAGCAAGGAACAAGGTACAAGAAAGAGCATAATGTCATTTATCCACCTTTTTCTTATTTTGTTGAATTTGTGAACAGCCACGCTGAAATGAAGACAGATCCCAGTTTTATATTACAAGGCTGCAGCATAACACATGTCAAAACAGAAAGAACACAAGCAAAGCAGACGAAAATTAGAACACCCATTACAGCAAACAAAATGGAAATTGGCACATCTAATGCAAATACTAATACACCACCCCTTGACCCAGACAAACAATGCCCCATTCATAAGAAGCCACATTCACTTGCCAAATGTAGGGGCTTTAGAATGAAGACATTAGAAGAAAGAAAGGCATTACTCAAAGAGCATTCAATCTGCTATAAATGTTGCATATCTACAGAGCACCGAGCTAAAAACTGTAAGGCAGTCATTCACTGTTCAGAGTGCAACAGCTATAGTCATGTGTCAGCACTGCACGCTGGGCCACCGCCCTGGTCGGCGAAAGACTACACACCCACAGAGGGTCAAGGCGGGGAGCAGGACACCTCAAACTCCATTGAAACCTCATGCAGCTTTACAGAGGTATGTGGAAAGGGGCTACAGGGAAAGTCATGCTCGAAAATCTGTCTGGTTTATGTTTATCCCAGCAAGTGTCCTGAAAAGAAGAAGAAGATGTATGCAATGTTAGATGACCAGAGCAATGTATCACTAGCGAGATCTTCATTTTTTGATATGTTTGATGTACATAGTGAAACTCTGCCATATACCATGAAGACATGCTCTGGCTTAACAAACACCAGTGGAAGAAGAGTTAAAGGTTTCATCATTGAGGGGATGGATGGGAAAGTGTTCATGCCATTACCAGTACTCACTGAATGTAACCAGATTCCTGATAATAGGAAAGAGATACCAACTCCTGACGCTGCAGCTCATCACCCCCATCTGAAGTCTGTTGCTTCTCTGATACCCCCACTGGATCCCTCTGCAGAGATCCTTCTCCTCCTAGGCAGGGACATCATTCGGGCACACAAGGTACGCAGTCAAGTGAATGGGCCACATAATGCACCTTACGCTCAGCGCCTTGACCTAGGGTGGGTAATAGTAGGAGATGTGTGTCTCACAGGAGCTCATAAACCCACTGTAAGCTCTTTCAAGACAAACATACTTGAAAGCGGGCGACCCAGTTTTCTCACCCCTTGTGAAAGTAAAATTCATGTTAGGGAGAGATACATAGACACCTACCCCCTCAGTGAAAAGATGCAGTCTATAGATGATGTAGGCAAACATATCTTTAAGAAAACAGCCGATGATGAGAAACTGGCGCTTTCTACAGAAGACCAGATATTTCTGGATATCATGAACAGAGAGTTCCACAAAGATGAGGCCAATAATTGGGTGGCTCCACTTCCTTTTCGCTCCATTCGACAGCGCCTGCCCAACAACAGGAGTCAAGCAGTCAATCGCCTAAGGTCTCTCTGTCGGACACTGAAAAAGAACACAGAGATGAAAGTTCATTATGTGGAATTCATGGAGAAGATGTTTGTTAAGAACCATGCAGAGCCCGCTCCTCCTATCAGCATCAGTCAAGAATGCTGGTATCTTCCAAGCTTTGGCATATACCATCCACAAAAACCAGGAAAACTCCGGATAGTCTTTGACTCAAGTGCCCAGTGCAACAATGTATCCCTCAATGATGTGCTGCTTAAGGGCCCAGACTTCAATAACACCCTGGTCGGTGTGCTCATTCGATTCAGGCTTGAACCTTATGCAGTGATAGCAGACGTGGAGCAAATGTTCCACAACTTCATCGTCAAAGAGGAACATAGGGATTACCTTCGGTTCTTGTGGTTTCGGGACCACAATCTGAGCGGAGAAATTGCAGAGTTCCGAATGAGAGTTCATGTATTTGGAAATTGTCCGTCGCCTTCAGTCGCAATCTATGGGCTAAAGAGGACTGCTATGGAAGGTGAGGAGGAATACGGAAGTGATGTAAGGACGTTCATTGAACGCCACTTTTACGTGGATGATGGACTGAAATCCTTCTCTTCAGATACTGAAGCTATTGATGTGCTGCGCAGAACTCAGAAAATGCTGGCACAATCAAATATACGCCTACACAAGATCTCATCAAACAGTTCGATTGTTACAAGTGCCTTTCCTGTTGAAGATCTGGCCACTGGACTTCAGAGCCAGGATATTGGGAAAAGCACGCCATCTGTGCAACGCACCCTAGGATTAGTATGGGACCTGTCCACCGACTTGTTTATGTTTCAAGCAGCCACTAGTGAGAAGCCATTTACAAAACGTGGAGTGCTATCAGTCATCAACAGTCTCTTTGACCCACTCGGCTTTGCGGTGCCTGTCAGCATTGAAGGCCGCGCCATTCTGCGAGATGTTTCTTCTGATGTCTGCAACTGGGATGAACAGCTGCCAAAAGAAAAGCAGGACATGTGGGAAAGATGGAAGAATTCTTTAAAGCACTTACAGCAGGTGAGCATCCCACGGATGTACACCACGATCCCTTCGTCTGCAGCTCAGAGGAAAGAGGTAATCATTTTCTGTGATGCCTCCACAAAAGCAGTGGGTGCTGTTGCTTACTTGAGGCTTACCAATGCTGATGGTTACAGTGAAGTGGGTTTCCTCTTTGGTAGAGCAAGATTATCTCCAAAACCAGACATCACCATCCCGAGACTGGAGCTCTGCGCAGCAGTGCTGGCTGTGGAAGTAGCAGAGTTAGTTCAAGAAGAACTAGACATTGATGTAGATGATGTAAGCTTTTACACAGACTCAAGGGTGGTGCTGGGTTACATTTTCAATGAGAAGAGACGTTTTTATGTATATGTCCATAACCGAGTGGAACGCATCAGGCGCTCCACACAGACACATCAGTGGCATTATGTGCCTACTCATCTGAATCCCGCTGATCATGCCACGAGAGCACTGCCTGCTGAACAGCTCTCTCAATCCACATGGTTGCATGGACCTGCTTTCCTCACAGACTCTAGGCAAAGTCAAACACAGGAAGAGTCCTTCAGCCTAATTGACCCTGATGCGGATCCAGAACTGCGGCCAGAGTCTGTGACCTGCACAACCACTCTGTCAGAAGGTAAACTGGGAAGTGCTAGATTTGAAAGATTTTCTAGTTGGAACATTCTGTTAAAAGCCATCGCTAGACTTCAGCACATTGCAAAGTGTTTCAGAGAGAAACAAGAGAATGTCTGTCAAGGTTGGCATAAATGTAGTTTGAACTTTGGTGAAGACCAGCTTCATCAGGCCAAAATCATAGTCATTCGTACTGTTCAGAGAGAGACATTCATGGATGACTTACAACATTTGGAGCGGCGTCAGCCCGTAAAGAAATCAAGCTCGCTTAGCAGGTTGAACCCCTTTGTAGACATTAAAGGACTTCTTAGAGTGGGTGGTCGGCTTTCAAAGGCACAGTTGACGTCTGATGAAACGCATCCCTTTCTTATTCCACGAAAACATCATGTGACTGAGCTGATTATTAGGCATTTTCATGAAAAGGTGTACCACCAGGGCAGACACTTCACTGAAGGAGCGGTTCGAGCAGCTGGATTTTGGATCGTGGGAGGAAAGAGAGCTGTGAGTAGCACAATCTTCAATTGTGTCACTTGCCGTAGGCTTAGAGGCAAACAAGAAGAGCAGATTATGGCCGACCTGCCTAAGGATAGATTATGTTCAGACCCTCCATTCACATACGTTGGTTTGGATGTGTTTGGTCCATGGCCCGTTTCAGCAAGAAAGACAAGGGGGGGTCATGCAGAGGCTAAAAGATGGGCTGTTATCTTTGTTTGTATGAGCGTCCGCGCTATACATATCGAAAGCATAGAATCAATGGACACATCCTCGTTCATCAATGCTCTGCGCCGGTTCTTCGCGATCAGGGGGGCTGCAAAATTGCTCAGATCTGATTGTGGGACAAATTTTGTGAGTGCCTGCAAAGAGCTGCTGATTGACAAGAAAGGATGCCACAACAAAAACATTGACACTTACCTTGAGGACAACGGTTGTCAGTGGCAGTTTAACCCTCCTCATGCATCACACATGGCCGGATCCTGGGAACGCATGATAGGAGTTTCTCGCCGAATTCTTGATGCCATGCTACTGCAACATGGGAACGCGAAGCTTACTCATGAGGTGCTAGTAACATTCTTGGCTGAAGTAACAGCAATCGTGAATGCGCGGCCCCTTACAACAGTTTCAACAGACCCAGAGCACCCTATGGTTCTTACCCCTGCAATTCTGCTCACACAGAAGTATGGCATGCCACCAGTGCCACCAGGCCAGTTTGAAAGCCGTGACCTTGTCAGAGGCCAGTGGAGGCGTGTGCAGTACTTGGCTGAGCTATTCTGGGCAAGGTGGCGAAAGGAATACATCAGTGGGCTTCAAGATCGAAGGAAGTGGCGAACACCAAAGCCAAACCTACAAGAAGGAGATGTGGTTCTTCTGAAGGATGCCCAGGAGAAGAGGAATCATTGGCCCGTCGGACTTGTGAACAAAACCTTTCCTAGTGGAGATGGCAAGGTCAGAAAAATTGAGGTCAAAATCATGCGGAAAGGTGAACAGAGACTCTTCTTAAGGCCTATAAGTGAAGTCATTCTTCTGGTGTCGAAAGGTAGTGCTTGAAAGACTGTGGACTCATTGATATGCTTTAAAACATTTTGCATAAGTTGTTTGGGTGACATCTTTAAGATGTCAGACGGGGAGTATTCTGTCCCTCAGTTTGATTAAGGGGTGACCTGTTGTGTGGGGAAATGTTGCCACCTACTGGCCAGTGTTTGTGTAGTTTTTGGGCCAGTGGGTTTATCCACTCGTCATTTCCGGTGTGGGAACGCTGTGCGCGTTTGGCTGCCGCTCCATGCTGGGTTGTGTGTTTGTGCGTCTTTAATCGTGTCTTTAATCGTCCCGTGGCAACTTGGACACTCAAGGCAACATGGACTTACCTGCTGTTCGGCCGGTGTGTGTGCTGCGGACGCGGGGGTTCCCCTGTCGTTCGCGCGGGGTTTTCCGGCACCCGCGCTGCTGCGTCGTTCGGAGGGGATTCTCGGCGGCTGGTCCGTGCGTGTTGACTGGCGCCTGGGCTCGGTCGAGGTGGAGTGTGTTCCGGAGCGCTGCTGTTCGTCACTTGTTGACAGTGAGGGTCGGCCACTGTGTTTGCTCCTTTGGCAGGACGAGAGCACCGCCTCGGCTCATGGCAACGTGGACACCACTCAAGGCTACGTGGACTGGCCTGCTGTTCGGCCGGTGTGCGGTTCCCTGGCACCGCCTTAGCTCTGGTGCTCACTGCCCCTGTGTCTCTGCTGTCCACTGTTATCTTCTCGTGGATCCTTCTGTGGAATGTGTCTTGCCATCTGTGTTGTGTTCTGTATTTTTGTATTTTGACATGGCCTGCAACAGTAGCCAAATGTTTTCTGTCCAGGCAAATGCCTGTTTGTTTTATGTATGTTTTGTTTCTTGACTGTTTATTGTGCAGCGTCCTTGAGCTCTGGAAAGGCGCTATATAAAATAAACTTATTATTATTATTATTATTATTATTATTATTATTATTATTATTATTATTATTATTATTATTATTATTATAACTATTTTTATCTTATATAGACCAATTTCCATAAGAAGCTTTCAATGTAAGGTTCTTTTTAGTGAAACCACAAGTGGCTCAGCTACAATTTATTCTCTTTTGTTTTTAACAGCCGTTGGTATAAGTGAGTCTGAACAAAAAAACCTACAAAGGAAAAGAATCATACTTTGAACCATTAACTAAATGAAGGTCCCACCATGATCTGAATACAGGCCTTTTACAAGAAATAATGCAAATAGCTGCTGTTCAGCCTCTGATACTCTTCTGTTATTCTCTGCTGCATCATCAGAGACCAATATAGATCAATATCCTAATGGTGCATTCACTGCAATTTACTTTTTTTTTGCTCCATTACACTAAGGGATTCAACCCAACATGTTATAAGTTACTGCAGCATTGATTACTGCAATATTGGCTGTAATGCATTACTTATAGCACTGCATCAAAACGCAGCCCGACTAGTTACAGCAGGCACATATTCAGCACAAGGGTACTCCAATAATTCCAGAAATTACCACTGAGCTATGGTCATACTGACCAGTCACAGGTGTCAGAAACCTGAAATATATCCTGTCATTCTGACCATCCTATTTTTTAAGCAATCCAAACACCAGACTTGTGGAACTACAATATGTAGCAACACAACTGCAATGTGACATTTTGTCCATTAATAGTGTAAAATCTCATGAGGAGCTCTGCACGTTTCTGCAGTTTAAGCTGCAGTTTTGCTCTACCATAACTAACAAATGTCTTGGAAGTAATCACTTGAAACTGAATTATTAATTTTCTCTCTGTTTCACTGAAATTCACGCCGGAAGTACTGCAGGCTTAAGAACCAGGGCGGCAGCTTTTAAGAATGTTTTAATGTGATGCGGAGTGGATGAGGCAGGGGAAAGTGCAGATGGCGGTAAAGTGAACTTAGCTTGATAAATCCGAAGGGAGAACTCATTCGCTCCAGAGGATGTTTTAAAAGATATGAAAATGAGATGATGAAAATAAGGAGATAAACCTTACAGAATTAGATCTACTTACATTTTTAAAAGACCATAAATGGGACACGGCATACAAAGGCAGGGGAGTTCAGTAAACCAACGAAATGTCACTGCCGAAGCCAGGCCGGGTGAGGTCACTGAAAGGTCCTCAGTGGAGCTAATAGAGAATGATGTCTCTACAGCGGGAGTGCTTTATATCAATAGAAGCTGTCAGATTCCACTACAGTGTTATCACTGGTCTTCATCAGGACATTTTCATCAGGTCAGAAGAAATAATCCCTTGCATACCCACACAGAGGACCCATGATATATTGCCTGTTAATCATTTTAGTGACACTGGACACTGATCTCATAGAAGGCTATCATTCTAACCACACAATGCAAATGAGCCTCCTGGTTTTATATAGTGTGCTATATATGTAGGGATGGGTACTGAGAACTGACAGAACTGGTCAATACTGAAAGACAGATAAGCTAGAGGACAAACTGAAATCTGTATTTATGCAGAGGTAAAGTATTCTAACAGGGCAGTTTCAAATGGTGGGTGCTATATTGGGTCATATATCAAGATAGGAGAGTTGCTCTGTCAACCATTGTGGCCATTTTCATTTTGAGAGCTGGGGGTGGGATTTGGGTGGGGTTTGTTTGGTTGGTATATTTCTTCTATATTGATGTGGATGCAAAGATTGTAGCAGTGTTTAAGAATTTTCAAGTTTTTAACTGACAGTTCACTTGCTGACCTATCTAACATGAAAATTCACCCACCAGTGATTTTTTTGGCTGGTCAGTGTATATAAAACTCAAGTAAACAAAGTTTGATCCAAATTTTGGAATGCAGCTTCAATCAGTGGCACAGCATGTGGGCTAATTAGGAAAAAGCTTTCAATCGCTTCAAACAACACATGTGGGGTTGGGGGTAGGGGGAAAGTTCATGGCCCACATAGCTCTCCTCTCCAGGCTC
>JBBPDG010407481.1:0-16243 GCA_037974525.1 Micralestes humilis
CACCCACTAGAATAGTCAAAGATCCGCCAATATTGTATGCTGGTTTTACGAGCACGCATAAGACGCCGAGCGCTATGGCTACAGGCAAAGGCAAGTCACACATTAAGTGTTGTGTTCATCTTGCTCTTGGTCCAACTCGGGGTCGAACATTTAGGGCTGGATAGCATCTCTGTTTCACATGTGTTAAATGCGCTAGCATTAGCAGGGGTTGGGTGGGGCGTAGCCAGCAACAGCTTATTTGCATAAAAGTGACAGAGACCTTAAACAGCTCATTTTGAAAGGGACTGAAACTGTCAAGAATAGAGTGGGTGAGATCTCCTTATGTGACAGTGATTTTGTGCAAAGAACTTCATGAACATGTTTTGTATAGCCCATAGACCTAAGTAGTAATTACTATTCACTTTGTGTCAAAAAGGAATTTATGGAATGATTGATGAGTTTTTTAATGACCTTTGACCTTTGACATTTGACCCTTTTAATGACATATGACCTTTTGATCCTTTTAATGGAATGATTGATGAGTCTTTTAATGAGGTGTGTGGTTTCATGTTGTGTCCCCCCTAGAGGCAGATTCCTGCACATCCCCCAGGGTCCGGATTCTGTTTAAACAAAAGAAAAAACAGTGTGGTCAGTTTATATCATTCTGTGTGAAGTATATTTATTTTAATCTTTTTTCCAATATGGTTGATTTTCCAACGAGATGGTGAAAAGGTGTGAAAAGGGTTTGCGTGAGCAGGGTTTGAATATCTGAAGAGATAAAGTTCAGAGGAACTGCCAATTTCTCAGATAAAATCACAAGATATAGACCGGGTAAAGAATCTGGTGTTGTGATGGATCTTTTGTTGTCAGACATTTATTGCATACAGGGAGGCGTGTTCTACGATGTTCATGTATATATACACCGAGCAGTGTTTGAGACGATAACGGGTCTAAGACGATGGACCACTTGGAGCGTACGCCAGCGGAGAACTTGCGACCCGTGTCAGCAGCGGATACGAGGATGGTTACAAGAATTAGGAGAAGACTTTTCAGGACAACGATGATGGACCGGGTTAATCCTAAAATACTCTGTGCACCGAAAAGACCAAAACCTGTCAGCAAGGTTGGGTTTGTTAAAGATCTGCCGTATGCTGAGGGTCAATGGACTACAGAAGGAACCGTGTCTGGATATGCTTTCGACAAAAGGGAGCGTTGTGCGAGACTGTATTCAACCGGACGTACATCTGAAGGATCCCCAAACGAAGTGGGACACATATCGTTCTGTGCTGAAGATTGGGATATATTCAGGAAAAGAATGTAGAGTCCTTTTTTATGAAGTGGGGACTATGGGGACTACCATGTAATGTGTGATAGTGTCACATCTGAAAAGTGTTACTATCTATATTACAAACGTTTGGGGGTTCTTAAAGGCATGTTGGGTATATGTAGTGGCGGGTCGGAGCTACGAGAACTTCTAAACGCACCATGCGTTGATCATGAGGAACTCGTAAAACACACAAATGTCACCTTTTCATATGGTGATATCTTTATGTTATGCATAGCTTTCAAGAGGATAGACAGATTGTTCGAGTCGTGGCCGGTTTTGGCCAAGTACAACGACATAAGCGTCAACCTTTTCCGGGTACGCCCACACAGTGAGGGCGGAGTCGCGCCTCGTGGGGGGTTTTGCCGGGATGTTTGAAAAGGAAGACGCCACCGTTTCAGAGTCATTGTGACAACCCGGACCTGCCTTTCAAGACCTGCTTTGAGAATCCCCACGTACTCAGATTCGCCATGACCACCCTACCACCCGCACTACTTGTGGATGAAGTTGCGATGGCTGAAGCGTGTGATGATATCGCGGATTTGTGTGAGAAAATGAGGGGTTTGAGCTTGTTGCACGTTGAAGGTGTTGACTCTATTGAATCCCTCATGCAACCGCCAAGCTGTGACGGGCCATCTCTTTGCACCGGTGAGCGTGTGGACGGTTGTTTGCCTGTGTCTGTTTTGAGAATTGTAAAGGCATGTGTTTCGGTCATACTGCAACACATCATTGATGAAAAACTCACGGAAACCTGTTACGGCTGTGAAGTGGACCACCCCAGCCAGCGACAACACTCGTGCCTCTACGACCCGGACTCGTGGTTTTACAGGATTCACTTTGAGAACCTGAAACAGAAACTTTTCCAAGAGGAAAAGCAGCTAGCCATAGCAAATGTGCTGGATGCTTACGGTCTTCATCACAATCCTCAAAAAACACTCGGCATTGTGGAGGCATTTGTTTACCAGCTTGAAGAAGAGACTAACATCAAAGGAAAACTGAGGGATATTGAAGAAACCATTGTCGATCGTCGGTGCGCGGATGCCATTTCTCATGCAATGGGGCTGTTTGTCTGGAAAAAAACAATTTGTTGATCTGTAAAATGCCTGTGGAAGAAAAACTGACTCTGTAAAATCTATGTTCCTGATTTTTATAATTTAGTTTGTATTATACATGCACATCTACCTTTCATTGCATGTGTGTATGTGTCTGTGTGTGTGTGTGTGTGTGTGTGTGTTCTTTTGGTTGTGTAAATAAAATCTGCTGAATCATAATCTCTCACGTCATTATTTTTATATGCCCGATCATGGCACAGCTTCTAAAAACAGCTTACTATACACCTTCCAACGAGGGGTCTTTTGGTGGTAAAACAAGATTAAAAGAGGCCGTGTTAAAAGACACAGGAAAGCGTTTGTCAGACAAGCAGGTCTCGGAGTGGTTAGCTGGTGAGGATACATACACGCTGCACAGACCAGTACGGGTTAACTATAAGAGAAATAGAGTTGTGGTTTATGGTATAGATAAACAATTCCAAGCGGACCTGGTTGATATGAGTATGTACTCAAAGGAGAATGAAAACTTTAAATTTATGTTGACATGCATAGATGTTTTTAGCAAATACGCTTGGGCACGCGTTTTTAAAAACAAGACGGTCCCGAAGTATCTAAGGCTTTTGAAAGTATTCTAAAGGAAGGACGTGTGCCTCAAAAGCTACAGACTGACCGTGGAAAATAATTTTTCAACAAAAACTTTCGGAATATGTTGTCTAAATACAACATTCATCATTTTGCCACGGGTAGTGAACTAAAAGCCAGTGTGGTCGAACGCTTCAACAGGACTATCAAGTCTAGAATGTGGAGGTATCTAACAGCTGTTAACTCCAAGCGTTATTTGGACGTTTTACCCGATTTGATCAAATCTTACAACAACAGTTATCATCGAAGTATCAAGATGAAGCCCATAGACGTCTGCAAAGAAAATGAAAATTCGGTGTTTAAAACACTGTATGGCACGAGCGACGTAAAAGATAAAAACGTCGTGTTTAAATACAAAGCAGGTGACACCGTTAGAGTCTCTAGAGTGAGAGGTGCATTCACAAAGGGTTATGAACAAAACTTCACACATGAATTTTTTACCATATCTGAATGTATACCCCGAACACCACCAGTCTACAAGTTGAAAGATTATGACGGTGATATATTAGAAGGGTCGTTTTATGAAGAAGAACTGCAGAAAATCACCGTTGATAGAAATAAAACATTTAAAGTGGAAAAGATTTTAGACAGAAAAAAAGCGGGGAAAAGACATATGGTCCTGGTGAAATGGTTAGGATGGCCCTCAAAATTTAACAGTTGGGTCCCCGAAAAAAGCGTGGTTAACATTTAGAAATTTTAAAAACCAGAGACCGTGGTTCGCGTGTTTCATTCATTCAGCGCAACACCATGGGCGATGAGGAGTTTTACATAAGGCTGCCCTGCGATTCCTCTCAGAGCGTGTACCCGGACAATGACATTTCTAATTACAGAACTAAGCTTGCAAGGTCGCTAATATTGAAGGGTCCGTGGGAGGTTGGCCTGATAGAATTTCAATATCCAAGAACATGGGATACATTTAGTGACAAGGACGGAATGTTTATGGTTACCGATACAATTTCTCATCGGACTACAATAATCAAGATACGTGGGGGTTATTATCCGTCTATTCAGGTCTTAATTGGCGAAATCAATAAACAACTTGAAGAGTACGCCGTGGACCCCGGTCATAGTGTAAGAGTTAAATATGATGAAATCGGAAACAAATTTTATGTCGGTGGGGTAAGACTCGGATATGACGAGACAGTAAACAA
Organism: Micralestes humilis; assembly: GCA_037974525.1. Taxonomy (NCBI): domain Eukaryota; kingdom Metazoa; phylum Chordata; class Actinopteri; order Characiformes; family Alestidae; genus Micralestes; species Micralestes humilis. The sequence goes on from JBBPDG010407481.1 coordinate 4,146, forward strand.
GATTTATGTAGATGCTCTGGACAATACAACTCTAACTTTCAGTGGAAAACTCAGCACCATTTTAGGATTTATCGACGGTGTCGCATTCGAGCCGAACGCGGCACCGAAGGCGCGTGGTAAAACATATGCCCCTCACCCGGTCGACCTGTATGGTGGGGAGTATTCACTATTTGTATATACCGACATAATAGATTATCAATTTGTGGGGGACTATTTTGTACCCCTGCTACGATGTGTACATATAACAGGGAAAAACAAAGATGTTGTCACTATTAAATACGACAGAGCGCACTACATACGCATCTCTAAGACGCACATTAATGACATAGCCATAGAGGTAAAGTCAGATCAGAACCAGCACATACCCTTTAAGTACGGAAAGGTAGTTGCCAAGCTACATTTCAGACCTGTGAAGCAAAGAAAGTTGTTTTAAAATGATGAGACAGTTTAACCCATATGCAGACCCACATCGTTATGTGGCATATTATCAAAATCAAGCTGGCGGTTTAATGCCGGGTTATATAGGGGGGCATGCAATGTATGGGGCAGGGTTCGGAGGACTTTTCAGGGGGCTATTCCGAATGGCAATGCCGCTGTTGAGAAAAGGATTCAGTATTGCGAAACCCCATCTAAAGTCTGCCGCTAAAAACATTGTTAGCGATGTAGTGAGTAATGTTATGCATACCCGTCACAACGAAAACGGTCAGGATGGTTCTGGAATGCTGGTGATGCAGCGTAGATCTGCGAAAAGACCCCCTGGCGTAAGACGTACGCGCTGTGTGAAAAAGAGCGCTCATAAAAAGAAACAACCAGTGCCTAAAAGGAAATCACGAAGTAAACACCGCAAAGGTCCTCAAGCGAAAAGGAATTGTAAAACCATTTTCTAATAATGGCGTTGATTCACGGAATGTCTGAAGAGTGTGTCAAATCAGAGTTGGACCTGTTTACTGTACCCATGACGCAGACCGCGATTGATAAAAATACTTACGTCGAGGTTCCTCCGATTTCTGCACTCTCCGATACAGCACCTTTGGAGTTTTTCATCGCAGGGAATGGAGATGATTATATAGATTTAAACAACACCCTTTTGTTTACACGGATCAAGATTATAAGAGGGGACGGTACTGATCTCCCCGCCGCAGCTCCTGTGGGGTTGATAAATTACCCCGGAGCGACCATCTTCTCTCAAGTGGACGTGTCATTGGGGGACCGCCTCATAGCGCAAAGCTCAAATACCTATCCTTACCGCAGCATCATAGAGTGTCTGATTAACTATGACAGCCAGACCCTGGAATCGGTGTTTTCAGCAGGACTCTTTTACAAGGACACTCCGGGGCATATGGATGATACCGACCCGGCTGGCGATAACCTGGGGTTTCAAAAACGGGTCGCGTTTACAGCCACCAGCAACGTGGTAGAATTATTGGCGCCAATCCATAGCGATATTTTTTTTCAAGAGAAGTTGATGTTGAATGGGGTCGACATTAAAATCAGGTTTACACGCGCAAAGGATGAATTTTGTTTAATACGGAACGATGCTGTACAATACAAAATACGTATTGTGGCAGCGTCCCTATTTGTTAAAAAAGTCGCCGTATCACCTGCTGTGAGACTAGCGCACGCTCAAACCTTAATGACCACCACGGCTAAATATCCGATTGACAGGGTGTGTCTTAAAAATTTCTCCATACCTGCGGGGACACGTGTCTCCAATCAAGAAAATTTGTTTTTAGGAACACTTCCCAAATCTATTGTAATAGGCATGGTAGATAATGATGCGTTTACAGGCGCATTTGATAAGAACCCATTTGCATTTAAGCATTACGACTTGGAATTCCTGGCCGTATATGTAGATGGCCAGCAATTTCCAGCAAAACCCTTACAGCCGAGATTCCTGGAGTTCTACCAACTAGTTCTGGCAACAGGGAGACATCTAAAAAATAGGGCGTTAGCCATCAACAGAGAGGATTATTTGAACGGATACACACTTTACGCGTTCAACCTCACACCGGACGAGGAGTGCGGACAGCATTTGTCACTAATTAAGTCGGGAAACATTCGACTGGAGGCTCGTTTCAGACAAGCACTCCCAAACACTATTAATCTGATAGTTTATGCTATATTTGACAGTATAATTGAGGTGTCCAATCGTAGACAGGTTCTGCTGGATTACTACTGAGACATGAATACTATCGAGCTAACTGCTGTTATGGATAAGCTTTCAGCAAATACGCATTTTCTCGGTGTTTTAGCATGCGATCAATTACCCAAAAAACGTGTGCAACAGATACCCTCATCTGTAATAATTAACACGCATAGCTCGGATCTGCCAGGAGAGCATTGGCTAGTCGTGTACATCAATGAGGAAGGCGTAGGGTGTTTTTTTGATAGTTTTGGTAACAAACCTGACAGTAAGTTGTTTCCATCAGACATTTACACATTTTTAAGAAACAGTTGTACTAGTATGACATTTTCACGCAAGCAGGTACAAAATTTTACGGCTGTTACATGTGGTGAACATTGTGTTTTCTTTCTCTACCACATGTTAAATGGTATACCCTATGAGGACGTGATGTGTAGATATACAGATGATTTGATCAAAAATGATAATATGGTTTCATTATTTGTGAAGAAATTACAACCATGTGCCTGTACCACAAATATGTTTTGTTGTGTTCAATGTGTACAAGAGTGTTACGCTTTTATAAAAGAATGATTAATCTACCACAAATATTTAATAAAAGAAAAAAACAAACTCTGAACTTTGTTGCGTTACAATCATTTTTTATTTTTTACAAATAGGTATGATACATACAAATACAAAAAAATAAAAAATAAAAAATCCAATGGTGACTAAAGACGTACATTACATTAATATCAAAATATAGACTTATTTTTAAAGTACAAATCAATCCTGAGAAACAATATATGTAAACACACATTTTATCCTAATACTGAAAATATAGACATTATTTCAAGTATAACAAGACACTATAACATTAGGGTGTGCAAAAGATTTTAAGGAAAACCAAGCCACAATGACGCATCCAATTGCCGTGGAAATAGACCAATTTTCGAAGGCTTGGCTGGTGTTCTATAATCATGCGCATCTGTCAAGGATTCCGATTGTGTGACTGGTGGTTTATAAACATCTGACAAGGATCCCGAACCACTGCCAGGTGTTTTATAACCATGCGCACCAGTCTTTTTAAAAGATTTTATTTCTTCTTTGACGCGTCTGTTTGGAATTGTGGAAAGGGGTATGTTTAGCTTAGCTACAGCGCTCAGAAATTCATGCCACCCCTGGGGTCTACCGCTGTGTTTCACAGCCTGTGGAGCTGTAACACTTTTTACCAGGTCAAAAATGTGCGTGTCTGGTATGGTCGCGCCGTCAAGAATGAATTCCCCCTTGTCACTCCAAGAAGCTACGTCCGATGATTCAATCATCTTTTCTAATATGTATTGGGCATTCTTTTTAGCTTTGGTAGGTATATTATTTAAAACCTCTTTAACCAATTTAGCACTGTTGTCGACGCCTTGTGTCTCCACACCTGTAGCATTTAAGGCTGCCTGTGGTATGCTCAGCGTTAACGTATTGGTCTCATGCTCACCCTGCTTCACCAGCGACAAATACCTCTGTAATAACGACGTATACTGTTTGACTTTTTCATGCTGGTTTAAATCGGTTCTACTCAGAATATTTTTTATAGACTTATCCAGCTCGTTTTCAACAGTTTGTCTTAGAGGAACGGGTGCCTCTTCATTCTTTAATTTATCCAACTGCCACTGGGGTACTAAAAACATTTTCTCCGCATACTCCATGTGTTCTAACTTTGTCTGGACGCAATTAGACTTGTTATAAAAGGCACTGCGACACTTAAGAGAGGCAGAAGGAAACCACCCTTTTGATTAATCAGCCGTCTCTTCTTAGGTATACCAGTCTTTTTATCAGCGATAAGTTTTATAGCAGCCTTCTTCTTTTCCAATTTTTTTAATTGACGGGTTGACAGTGGTATAATACCGTGTAGCACGTTGAAGGGTATTTCACACAGTGACAGGATTAACTCATCCGACGCAAATTGTAGAATGACCCGTCTCTGTGCCGGTTTCACTTTAAGTAAATGTTTCAGAAGGGACAGGTTTCTCAGAATTCTGTCTGACATGGCAGCGTTATATTTCAGACCCTTTTTTTCTGAACATACACAACCGGGTACTTTGAAAGCAAATCCGTTCTGAGTCTAAACGAGTCGGGGGTTTTGGCTTTATAATCGATTAGAAGGTAGCCGTAAGGTTTTTCTGTAGCGTTTTTAAAACATTCCAGAAAATACTTTGTGTTCCCAGGATACATCTGTCTGGCTAAAACAGCCACCTGGTTGCTGTCTCTCGGGTTTTTAAAAAGTATTAGATAATTTGTGTTTAAACTAATTGTCCGACTAGATTTACCCTACGAAAATAGATTTTGTACCAAGTATACAGCGCTGAGATTGCGATGATGCACGTATTGTGTAAACACTTTCTCAACCTGTACGTTGCTACTGGCGTCTTTCATGACATCGTCGATAATTAACAAATTGTTTTTGTTAACGGGTAGAAGTTCATCATTATCCAGAGCCCCAGGAATTCCTTGTATGAATTTTATAGCCCTTAGCTTCAACAGTTCGTCATAAAGAGGTTGCCAACAGTCATATATGTACACAATATTTTCAATTTGATTACTAATTACACTGTCGGCATATGCAATCAGCATCTTTACAAAAAATGTCTTCCCAGAATTGGAAGGACCACTTATCACGCATGAGAACGGATGCTGGAGTCGAAAATCAAAACCAGTAACATCTCTCAAACCCATATTAATACGCTGTAATAAAACAAATTCAATATCCGTACGGTAGTGTTGAAAAATCAGGGAGTAGCACACGCTTGTTGTATACAACCCTGAAGCGTTTAACAACTGTTTTGTTTTTCAGTGCGAGGTGTTTTTTATCACGCACTATGTTATCCGTACTCACCAGGATGTGTTGTTCGCTGTTTCTATGTACCACGTGATGATCTACAAGGTCAATCAGAGAGTCTAACCTGACCACTTTTGAGTTTTCAGCATTAAGTGTGATACCTTTCGCCTTCATACACGTTTTCCCCAAGGCTGTGCGGTAACCGTATGTTTTTGGCCCACCCGAGCAGAATTCTGTGATGTAGTCACCATCACCTATCTCGTCAGTGAGGTCGCCTAGATATCGGCCAAGGGGTGGTTCCCAGTCGCCATCTTTTGAAGCAAAGATTAAACTGTCTGTGTCGCTGTACAGGAGTCGGTCGCCCAATTTCTCCATGACATCATACAGTTCTAACCGTGCATGGGCTGTTGTGAATGCACCGAGGAATACATTTATGTCAGGTGTCTGACTCCCACACCCATTAGCAAAGCGCCACTGCACCAATGCCACATCCTCCGAGACAAATGAAAAGTGTGTAACATCGTACTCATTACCAAATATATACCGTGTAAACTGCTCGGGGTCCTTCAACATCTCTGTGGTGGGCATGTTTTCACGCATGGAAAAACGACCCCATAGAGAATTGAGGAGCAATTTATTTATACTACGCTTTGCAGTATTTGTAGATATACGGTCCGGGTTCAACTTAATACCCTCCTTGTCAAAATACTGGTCTATGTACGATTTCTTATCAGCATCCGACACAACGTGTGGTGGGTAGCCACTCGCCTCCTGTTTGTGCTGCAGGAAGGTTTTCACATAGCCTGAAAACAGCGTGTCAGACCTCTGGGGGAAATGCCACACCTCGTCCACACATGCCAATCTGTACCCCTTTTCGAAAGCGCTTATCAGTTCAAGACTCACCCAACACCCTGAAAGTGCTCGCTCAGCATCGTTATGGTTACACACTGTTGTCTGATTCTCCTGTAGGGCACAGGTTCGGCAGAGAGGGAACATTAATTTACCATTACAACGATAAGGCAATACGGGGTGAATCAAGCCTCGTGGGGGATATACTGTGGCTTTTACCAGACCATAGTATTCCTGTAGGGGCGCAAAGTCCTTCAGAATGATCTGAGGATGACCTATTGGGTAGTTTTTACGAGCCTGGCAGAATGGATACAGGCTGGTAAAATCTACATACCTAATTCTCTCACCATCTTTAGCCTTGAAGTACAGATTGTAGGCGTTTGTCCTTCCACCAAACAGACTGTCTCTTGGTTTCAGGCGCTCAGGGTGTTTGTACCTGGACATAAAATTGATAACTGCAGGGTTGTCTCTCTTGGCACGTTTCCACTCACACTCCCACATCACTTCGACTTTTAAACCGTAAGCCTTGGTCAGCGTTTCCACTTTGTCATCAAAGCGTCCTCTTAAAACGCTATATGGTATTTTTGACAAAGGGTGCGTGTGATTAGGGTTGTAATGACACGTGTGACCATGGTGCATGCACCCGTTAAACTCCAACCCGATTCTGTCACCATCCTTTTCATAATAACCATCAAGGTAATATTTACCAACCATGACTTCACCACCTGTCAACGCATGCCGCACATCAACCTTTCTATCCGCTCTGACAAATTCAAGCCATTCAATAGATATGTTGGAAAACGCCTTGTGCTGATCGACATACGCATTGTTGTGTGTGAGCGCTATTGTGTCTCGGGGCAGAAAATGTGCCTTATACACAGCCATATAACACGATGCCAGGGTTGTCTGGCTAAAGGGGTCCAGTTCTGTACACTGGATAAATTCTTTACGGTATTTCATACACGCCTCCCGAAGTAGGACGACGTCATTTCTACCATATTTGAACAGCTCCCTTTTAAAGTGGAAAACGTTGCCGGCGACACCCTCATACCATGCATCAAACGCTGTTCTGTCTTTTTCAGACATGTTTTCATAACCATAATATGACTTGTCTGGATAGGGCCCGCAGTAATCGTCGTTTTGACGTAGATTAAATTTATGCGGAAAATAGCCCTTCTCAGAAGTCGACAGATTTAACGCCTCCGTTGTTTTGGCTAAACGCATTGGTATAAACGAATGACTGTCAATGTACCGCTGTTTAAACGCCTCGTCATACATGAAAATTATTCTACAACCTGTCATGGTGATTTTAGGCGTAACACCCATTTTGGCAAAATGGTCCAACAGTATGTAATTGTCAAACCCCGCAGCATTGTGCGCAACCCATGTGTACCCCACATACCTGTCACATCTGAACTTTTTGAAAAGCCTGTCTACACAATCAGACCCTTCTGCCGTAAACTCCTCACCATCAAATGTTATGGCACAAACAAAGTTAGCACTATGTTTACCACCTTCAAAGCGTGTCTCAAAATCGTAGAAAATATACTTTTCACCAATTTTTTTAGGTTTTTTAGGCTGTATATAACACTGGTGCACGGCGTCTGGTGTTAATACCTCACGGCAGTGCGTGCATAGACCAGTAACACACTTGTGGGGTTTTGGGTTGTTTCTACTGATATTATAACACCTGTTGCACACTTTACAGTACTTAACAACATCACACTGTGGTGGTGAGCTACCGTCTCGCGTTGTAGTGACGGGTAGTTTGTGTTTCGCAAAACAAAAGTCTGATCTACAATACCTCCCACAATCATTGCAATATCTATACACACCAGGGTTCTTATAACATTCGGGGTGGATACACACATTGCATGTGTATGCGCATTTATGATTCCTGTGAGAGGTATAGCCTTTGTAACAAAACTGACAAACATAGGTGGCGCCTAAGAACGCTTTGAGGTTTAATACACCATAGTAATGACTGTCATGTATGTATAGGAAAACGGTTCTAGGTTGTGGAGATTTGTCTGTCTGATATTTTAGCAATTCCCTGGCATCTGATCTGTAGAACACCACAATTTTCACACCCAGCAACCGCTCAAATGCCGAAACATCCTTAAAAGCAACCTCGTGTTCTACACTGAAGCCAGCCTTGGTTTGTATGTCCACCGCATGCCTCTCTAACAACCCCGTAGCATGCTGCGGGTTGAGGTAATGCGCCAGACACATTGCAAAGCATAGTTTATTGGTTGTATTGGTGGGGCAGAATAAATTCATTTTATTCCTGCTGATGACCTGATCATGCGCCAAGTCAGCCAATTTCCTACGTGCACCACCGCTACGACCTCTCGATATCGAGACTGTAACTTCCAGACTGTCATCGATCATAACCCTGTGATTACTCTGCAAGACTTTTTCCAATGCATTAATAAAACGGTCTAGAGAATAATTATCTTTTGCTGAAAGAATTGCATTTACGTCAGCAGAGAGGCTACCGCCTCTTAAAGTGATGCAGAAAACACCATTATGACCGGCTAACAGTCTAGAGAGCTCGACTATGTCCCCCAGAATGTTATGCACGCTATTTATGTACGCTGCCATATCATTGTCTGATACATTTCGAAAGTTAAGTGGTCTATGTAACACAAGGCTGTTGAATCTAGGTCTAGCTACTATGCGGTTTTCCCCAACCACACCGCCATATCTTACCAAACGTTCTATAGCTGCCTGATCTAAGCCAAAGTCTGATGGGCCCTCTTCTGTAACACCACCATCACCTGTTTGCATTATACCACCATCAGAGGCTTGCGTACCAGCATCTGCATGTGGTGGTGGTGTACCAGCGCTTGAATGTGGTATAATGCACACAGGTAGTGATGGTGTACCAGTGTTTGAATGTGACAATGGGGTGATTACATTTATAGAATTGTCATCTGAATGACCCTCTGAATGACTGTCATCATCAGACGTGGTACCCATATTATTATTATCCATACCTGTATTTTCAAGAAGTATACGAATATTATCATTGATGACTCTCACAGTGTTTTCGTCAAATGTAATACGATTAGATGCTGTATGCGGAATATTAGGTGCGGATGAACTGCCAGGGTTTTGCGAATCATTATTTACACGTGTGTTTTCAATAAGTATGCGAATATTATTATTGATGGCTCTTACTGCGTCCTCGTCGAATGTAATTTGATCAGACGAGCCGCTATCAGGCCGCAAACGTTACGGCGGTTGAGACATTTTTATGATGACGAAACAGGTTTGAGAGATGTACTTGTCTGATACAAATTTTGAGGAAAAAGGCCCTGATACAGAGTGGCTGCCTGAGTTATCTACGACGTTTTGTTTTCAATTCATTTACATTTATTGCCATATTAGCAATACCCAGAGTTAAACTAGACCAGTCAACTTGAGAGAATGCGTTGGCAAAAATTTCTATTTTGTTTTGTACAACATTCACCACGTTTTTTAGTAAATCTAAATCTCTTAATATTCTATCTTTAAACGCCTGCTCAGACCTTAAATACTCATGTATAGCATCACCCGTAGACACATCGCAATCAGAGACATCAATTAATTGAACAGCGTCACCTTCTACGCCTGATGATGTCTCCGGTCTTGGTTCCTGAGCGCGGACGTCAGGCTCTCTGTCGGACATGGAATGTGGATCTGTAACCGGGGAAATGCTGGCTACAGAATCCTGATCCTCTGAAGCAGTGTCCACAGACGATACATGCGAGGAATCCTGATCCTCTGAAGCAGTGTTCATCAATGATACATGCGAGGAATCCTGGACCTCTGAGGTGTCACGCCAGAGTTCCTGAGTATCGGCATCAAAAGACAGTATAACGGCTGGGGTCCGTCCCTGTTGTAAGTCACCATCGGCGTGTGGTCCTTGTAGGTCTACACAACAAAAGAAAAAACAGTCACATCTTATTTCTTATGATTACCGACTGTAAAAAACAAATATACAATGTTTAAAGATGTATTTCCTTACCTATTTCATTCTGTTCCAATGCTGTGGTATCCGTATGTATTGCTAAACCTTGAGGAGGATCGTCATGCAGTGGTGGAACGTCGTTTGCAATTTTTTCCAGTTGTGCTACAACAACAACATTTACACATATTAGACTCATGTTTTAAATATGATTAGAAATTAGTGGGATATACAGGCCATACATACCAACAATTGTGTCCTGACCACCTGCGTTCGGCGTGGTTATTTTATGACCTGCTATGGAATAACGAATAATAGTTTATTAGTAAAATGATAGTGTTTCGCACCATGTTTAAAAAAAACCCCAAAAAACAACATTATATACATACACCATTTACCTTGCATCCGCCGGGTCCTGGAAAGCCTCAAACGCTTTGGCGTATTGATTTCTACCCCTACCCTCACGTCGGAGATGGACGGAGTAGAAACAAATTTCCTCTTCAACCCCCGGGGTTCTGTCACAAATTCATTGTCGAGGGCCGCTAAAAAATACCATTATTTACAAGTATTAGACACGCATCTTGATAACAGAGAAATACAGTCGTATATAAATTTTGTGAACACTCACCAAATACATCGTATCCTTCGATTTCAGATACTGCAGCATATGCATCGCCTAAGAAACATTTATTTATCCTATTAAACGAGAAGACGTAACAGTAAGAAAATTCATTATAAGAAAACTAATATCATTTATATGAAATATATACACACAATCTGACTTACCAAATGTATAGTTAGCCATGATGAAATCTTTCAAAGAGGGGTGACGGTCTGCTCCATGGGGAAAGTTACAGCTGAAAAACGGAAAATCGTGGGGATGGATTCTTATAGGACACCGCAAGGCACTCTGGGTAATGGGCGTGGTATTATCACACCCAGCCAATGAAATTCATTTTGTGTTTTAGGTGGTATTTTCATACGTGTCAGGAATAAAATAAAAGTTAAGAAAAAGCAATACAATAAAATAGTTTTAAAAACTAGGTCATACTTTTTTTTTACCACATTTATTTTTAAATTTAGTTGCGTCTTTTCCGCCTCTAAAATTAGTTTTTACAGGAGATTCACCTTTTTTATAAAACAGGTAATTGTCTTATCTCTTACATTCACAGTTAGTTTTCACATGAAATAACACCAACATGAACGATCAAAATTATGTGGGTCAAACGAAATAAATATATTCCATACCATAGTCTAAATAAAATTGTTCTTTTCTACATAGATTTGAAGAGTTATTTTTTAAATCATGGGGATGTATTCACTTTCTGAGATAGAACAAATTTTTTCCGCTGTCACACGCAGGATTTCTGCTGTGTACTCTTATTTATTTATTTTCTTTCTAAAGAAATGCATTATAATCAGTAGAGAGAATATAACACAGCAGTCTGTGTGAGAATCGTGTAATAGGATGTGCTAAAGTTTGGTATAAATAAATTCCAGGCATTGTGGTAAAACATTTGTTTTAACATGTGCAAAAGCTTTCTCCACAAACTGTAAAATGTGGAAATGCCAGCTAAAAATGCACGGTAACAAGATTTTAGCCACAAATGATATCACTGAAGAACAGTAGTCACTCGTTAAACTGATCTTTCGTTTTAACTTTTTTAAAAATGAGGGGTTTTTTTTTTCATGAAATAAGACAAGCATAGACTTCCAAATATCCAGGGACACTTTTCAAATGATAATTTGATTTAAAAGCATCACATACACTTGTTTGATTGGCGCGATAAACACTAAGGGTAGTTTTCCCCGGAGAAAAGCCTCAAGCACGGTTTTTGTTTAACCATTTCAAACCCCCGCTGCAAAAATTAAATAATACGACTTTCTCTGTACTCACAAATATTTAATTTAAACACATTTTATTTATTTATTTATTTATTTTATTTTATTTTATTTTATTTTTTTGAGGTGGGGGTAATTAACCTGGCGCCTTATTGTCTAGCATGAAGGACAATAAGTCACAGTATGTTTCACGCCGCGAGCGATGGTGATCTTCGTTAAACATTGGCACCCTTATTCCCTATTGTTTATCACTACCCCCGCATTTCAGCATGTCTTTTGTAAGAGGCACTCTGAGATCACTGAGCTATTGGCATGCAAATGGGGTCTTAGAAACTGCTGTCACACACCCATTATTTTACACATACAGACACACACACACACAATTCGTACGCACGCATGCACCCCCGCAGGGACGCCACACACACTCACACACACACACACACTCACACACACACACACACACACACACACACACACACACACACACACACACACACACACAC
>JBBPDG010415103.1:0-15221 GCA_037974525.1 Micralestes humilis
AAGAAAGTGGCCAAGTCTCCCAAGAAGGCAAAGAAGCCGGCAGCTCCCAAGAAGGCAGCCAAAAGCCCCAAGAAGGCAAAAGCGGTCAAGCCCAAAGCAGCGAAGCCCAAGGCGGTGAAGGCAAAGAAGGCTGCCCCCAAGAAGAAGTAAACGGTGCGTTTATCCCCCCGTTTTGTGTCTCTAAAAACGGCTCTTTTAAGAGCCACCCACCCTTTCCTATCAGAGAGCTCGAGTTTCTTTTCACTGCGCAGACATGAAACATGCCCAAAGACGAAACGATAGAAACCACCACGCGTTTTGTGTGTTGTGATAGTATAACGCTCATGGGGCAGCATCAGACTTGTAATTAGTTTTACATTTTTTTCAGCGAGATTAGAATACTACACGCCTGTACTTTGAAGAGGCCACAAGGAAGAAAACGAGGGGAAATAGTGAGACGTGCATTCTTTGTGTGCGTGAGACATGCATTCTTTGTGTGCGTGTCTCTACCTCTTTGCCTCTCTCTCTCACACACACACACACACACACACACACACAGTTGGGGGGGGGGGGTGTATGGACACGGATTTCGCGCTCCTGCAGTTTGACGGCAGTATCATGATTGGTTGTTTTTTGCCGCCCCTTTTAGCCAATAGGAGCGCAGCCGGTTTTGTCATATGAAGAGTCCTGGGCGAGCGGAGTTCTTTATTTCATACTTGTTCGACGAGCTCGTAAGAAGTACACCATGAGTGGAAGAGGTAAAACCGGTGGTAAAGCCAGAGCTAAGGCTAAGACTCGCTCATCTCGAGCCGGGCTCCAGTTTCCCGTGGGCCGTGTACACAGGCTTTTGCGCAAGGGAAACTATGCCGAGCGCGTCGGAGCCGGCGCTCCGGTCTACTTGGCCGCTGTACTGGAGTATCTGACTGCTGAGATCCTCGAGTTGGCAGGAAATGCGGCCCGAGACAACAAGAAGACCCGTATCATCCCTCGTCACTTGCAGCTGGCCGTTCGTAACGACGAAGAATTGAACAAGCTGCTCGGAGGAGTGACTATCGCTCAGGGTGGTGTGCTGCCCAACATCCAGGCTGTTCTCCTGCCCAAAAAGACCGAGAAAGCAGTCAAGGCCAAGTAAATTGGCGTTTTCTACTAATTCGTTCACACCCAAAAGGCTCTTTTAAGAGCCACCCACGTTTTTAAAGAAAGTGCTCATTTCCTTTGCCTGTAGACAACAAATAAATAACGTGAAAGGACGTTAATGACACACAATGCCCCCCCACACCTCGTGCTCTACCTCCCGCATAACTGTGCGTTCTCTTGTGTTACTGTGTGTGAGCCTGTAAGGTTGAGAAAGGTGTAACGTGCGAAATGTATATCAATACAATACCATTATTTTTAATCCTACGACCACTAAATAACTGGCGTCTGATTAAAGTGAACAAAAAGCGTCTGTTGCCGCCAAATGAACAGAAAATTTGAAACGTTGTCGCGGAGGAAGACGCCCAATAGCGTAGGAGAGAGGCGAAAACGACTGTCCAATGAGAAGAGGCAACAGCCAAAGCGCTCAATGAGCGACGAGCTGGTCGGAGGCTTAAAAAGGCAGGGGCACAGGCGCGGGCTTATTCTTTTCCTTTCGTCGAGAAGAGGACATTTCGGCACTATGGCAAGAACAAAGCAGACGGCCCGCAAATCCACTGGTGGCAAAGCACCTAGGAAACAACTGGCCACAAAGGCTGCTCGTAAGAGCGCTCCGGCCACCGGTGGCGTGAAGAAACCTCACCGTTACAGGCCCGGCACCGTGGCTTTGAGAGAGATCCGCCGTTACCAAAAATCCACGGAACTGCTGATCCGCAAGCTGCCGTTCCAGCGCCTGGTGCGTGAAATCGCTCAGGATTTCAAGACCGACCTCCGCTTCCAGAGCTCCGCCGTCATGGCCCTGCAGGAAGCCAGCGAGGCTTACTTGGTGGGTCTGTTCGAGGACACGAACTTGTGCGCCATCCACGCTAAGCGAGTCACCATCATGCCTAAAGATATTCAGCTGGCCCGCCGTATCCGCGGAGAGCGCGCTTAAACTGACTGCGCTAAAGGTCCCCAATTCACCCAAAGGCTCTTTTAAGAGCCACCTACCCGTTTCAATGAAAAACGAGCAAGTGTCCGATGTGTTCCTGGCCTCTGCTAGTTCTATAGATTGAAAATCTCACGCTGGTGCATAAGTGGCCGTTATATGTCTCAGTCCACGGGGCACGCGTTAGCTTAATTCATTTAAAGCAGGTAAAACAAGATTTTATAAAACATTTTCAACAAGTATTTTGCTTGCCTTTGTACTACTGATGGGTGTACAGAGTGTATCGTCCACTTCTATGTACTGATCCCTAATATACATTGTTCTCATGTCAGTCAATTATACTGTGACCTACGTGTTAAAGTTTAAACATGACTCGTCCAGGGCTGTAGTAGAGAATACTACATGGTTAGCAATTAAAAAAAAAGCAATAAAAAGACTGACCGAATGAAATTCTGAGTAAGAAAAACAAAACGCCTAAAGCACTTTGGGTTTATCATCCATGGAGCTTGGGTGCCATCGCGTGGCCAAACGCTGCACCTGCAAGTTTGGGAAAGAGGGATTTAAAAAAATCTAATTAGAGTGTAAAATGATTTCTACTATTCGTTGTTCATATTTGAAGTCGACCGTAGATGTCAGAGGATTTCTGAGTAACATAAACAAAGCACTTTGCTGCAGGAAACTGTGTCTTTTGGATTTGTCATTCGTGGATCTTGGGTGCCATCGCGTGGCCAAACGCCGCACCTGCAAGTTCTGGAAAGAAAAGTTTTTGAATGACTTCTTGAATTGGCGTTTTTCTAAGGCACAGATTTGCCTCTCGGAGGTGCAACGAAATTAATTTAAAGTAGGCAAACCGCAAGGTATTTATAAAGGAAATCTTTTTGAGTACTAATAGGTTCACCGAGTGTCTATCAAGTAATGTCCACTTCCAAAACGTGTTCCCTGTTGTAAACTGTTTTCATGTCAGTAAATTATACTGTGACCTCTGTGTTAAAGGTTAAACGTGGCAAATCCAGGGCTGTAGTAAATAATTCTTAATCAGTGACAGTTATTTTTCTGTGGAGCAGGCAAAAACATAAAAATAAAAAAATAAATGAATAAATAAATAATATCTGAACAGAATAAAAAAATGAATTCTATAATTAATTGTGTGTATTTTAAGTCGAATGTAAATGTCGGTGGATTTCTAAGTAAGATAAACAAAGCACTTGGCTGCAGGAAACAGTAGCTGTTTCTCAATGTCAAGGATACATCCTTGGCAGGACACGTCCTTCCAAGTCACTTCCTTCAGAGGCTAGGCGAGGCTCCTCTTAAGCATACGCGGAGAACACGTAAATGGAACAGGCTAGCAAGTGCACGTTATTGCGTCATGACGTCAGTGAAAAGGTCCGCTTTCGGCGCTAAAAATGGAAGTGCTAACATTTGGCTGTTATACAATATTTTTTCCAATTTGGAAATGGAGATAGAGAGGCAGCATCGGCGTCAGGCTCGGAGGAGGAGGAGAATTTTAATTTGTCGCCACCTCTGCCGACGTGGGATGGTAAGTAACGTTAACACTCATCATTCCTTTAAAAATAATTGCATCCATTATATACTCCACGGTGGTCTGTTATCAAGAAATAACAGGCCGGAATTCAACCAAGCCATTGTAATAATATTTAATATTTAAAAATATTTATAATTTAACAACTATTTGTCAAAGACTTGTCCTATCTCACAAACAAGTGCAAATCAGTTGAGCTGATATGTTTAATAGTTTGATAAACATTAAATAAAAACTGAAATTATACTTAAACCTTCCTCTCTTCCACATGTTGTACAGGCTCGGCACTACTGTGCCATCAATGCCACAGTGCCAGTACTGCAGCGGTACTATGGAGGGGAGGACACTCGGCCAGACTTCAGGCTGGGGAGAGAGGCCATCAAACAGCTGATGGTGGCCCTGAAGACAGACAGGCAGCACGGATGGGGCCCGACCCTGGAGACACTCGTGTTCCTGTTCTGGCTGGCAACCGGTTCAGCCTACAGAGTTGTCTCCAGGGTCTTTAGTATGCCTCTTCCCACAGTGCACAGAGTTGTGCACAAGATCGCTGATGAGGTGGTGGCTGTGCTCCCCCAATTTGTGCACTTCCCTCGCACACAGGAGGAGCTCCAAGTGATTGGTGATGGGTTTGCTCGCTTGGCTAATCACCAAGCATTTGGCAAGGCAGCAGGGGCAGTAGACGGCTGCCACATTAGAATAAAATGTCCTGGCGGCCCTGATGGTCACGATTACAACAACAGAAAGCTTTTCCCTTCAGTGGTGCTCCAGGCAGTCTGTGACCATCAGGGCCGCTTTATTGACATCTTTGTGGGTTACCCAGGGAGTGTGCATGATGCACGAATAATCAAGAACAGCCCCATCTACACTAGGGGGACTTACCCTCCGCCTGGGTATTTTCTCCTAGCTGATGGTGGCTACCCATGTCTACAGGAACCCCTGTCCCTTATCACACCATATAAGAGGCCAGTGAGAGGCATGGCAGAGCAAAGGTTCAACTACCATCATTCCAAAGGTCGCTCAATCATTGAGCGTGCATTTGGAATGATGAAAACCCGCTTCAGGTGCATCTTTTTAGAAGCACTTGAAGTACATACACTGTTTGTCCCTAAGGTAAAACATCATTGCAATACTTCTGTAGTAGATTTCTTAATCAAATCATACTATCCTACTCAAAATAACAGTTAACGATTAACAAGTAGTCACACTACCTTCTGTGTTCATGTTTTTCATATCTCAACTGTCTTGTATCTTTTTGCTCTGCCTTACGCATAGGTGGTGACAGCATGTGTAATTTTGCACAACATTTGTGTTGGTGTCGGGGATGTGCTGGAAGAGGTTGTGGAGGACGAGAACAACCAGCCACCTGTGGAGCTTGATGGTGGGGAGAGCCGGAGTGGAGCTGCTTGGCGGGCTGCGCTGACCAACGAGGTGTCTGCACTCCGCGAGGCACCTCTTGACCATGACTATTTTTGTCAGGTGAATTATTAAGTGTGGACTATGACCTGCTGTGCTTACATCCAAGTACATACAACACCACCATAGGAAAATACCTATAGTATAGAAGGTAAATGAAATATACTTAATGTACCAGTGATGTACAGTATTATGGTCTGAACTGACCAAAAATAAGAAAAAAAAGGGATAGTTGACCTCAAGTTGTTTCAAACCTGTATGAATGTCTTTTTTCTGCTGAACACAAAAGAAGATATTTAAAAAATGTCTGTAACCAAACAGTTGATGGACCCCATTGACTTGCATAGTAGAAAAAAAAAAATACTATAGAAGTCAATGGGGTCCATCAACTGTTTGGTTACACATTTTTCAAAATATCTTCTTTTGTGTTCAGCAGAAATTAATTCAGGTTTGAAACAAATTGAGGGTGAGTAAATGATGACAATTTTCAGTTTTGGGTCAACTATCCTAAGTATATTTTAATTTACCTTCAGTGATGCAATATTAAATATGCTGCAACTGTTGTAGAATCAATTATCATCTTACATGACATTGGATTACCACTGGATTAACCTAAACCTTCTTCTTCTTCTTCTGTCTGCAGCCTTGAAGCAACAACAGCAGCACCGGCTGTTCTTCTCGTCTTGTTGTATATAGTTGTAAATGTTTAAGTTGTTTTATATAGTTGTAGATATGAGAATGTTTTCTAAATGAATTTGCTGTTTCATGTATATAGTTGTCAATATCGAAATGTTTAAATAAATTTTTTTATGTAACAAAGATGAAATTAATGCTTTTTGTAGAGCTCGGAATACCGAATCACAAAACGTTGTACAATAAGATATTATTCAATACATTGTTTTGTTTTTCTATTGCAGTCTAAAGAACAAGGTTTTTAAAAAATGCATATACAGTTTATATTAAATAATTAAGGGGCAAAGACAAAACCAGTTCAATTTAATTGACTTTATTTTTCAGCCAACCTCTCCAACAGCAACAAAAAGCGGTTGGACCTCTCTCTGGCCTCTGCTTCCCTCCTCTCATCTGCCTCCCTCTGGTATTTCATATCTTCCCTAAGTAGCTGTAGGATTGGATCCTCTCGCTCCCTTCTCCTCTTCTCTCCTCTGTGCCCTGCTCTCACTTTGCCGCTGTCTTTCACTCTCTCCTCCTCCTCCTCCTCCTCCTCATCCTCACCTCTCCCTTCATCTACCTCTTGTGCAGTGCTTGGCCCTGGTTTTTCCTCTTGGATCGAGGCAATAAGGCAAGGGGGCGAGACTGCTGCAGACTGCCCTAATACCTCGTCCATGAGGGCAAACCAGGGCCAATTTCCTGCTGTCGGCTTGCCATCCTCTGTCCCTTGACCTGTGGCAGGACACTTACATTCCTAAACAGTGAAGACCAAAAGGTTTTGATGCTGTACTCTACCGTTCAAAAGTTTGGGGGCAGTACAATTTAAAATGTTTTAAAAAGAATTCTCTTCTGATTGCTGTGCTTATTTGATTAACAATACTACAAAAAATCTGTTATTCTGGTATTAATTATTATTACAGTGTAAATCAGCTCTTTTATATGTGAATATACAGTAAAGTTAATTTATTCCTGTGATCAAAGCTGAATTAGAAGTGTATTAGTACTATTGTACACTACACTGCATATACTTACTGGAAGCCGGCCCAAGTCTGTCAGATTAACATTCAAGGCTTACTTCAAAAATCACAAGTTACATTAAAATGTGGATAACCAATTATTTCCAACAATTATTTCCATACTTGTCTCCCACCTTGTACTTGGTCTTTAAATTGTCCCACTTTTTTTTGGCCTGGGCGTGGGAAACCCTCCCTTCCAGCCCCATCTTCTCCAAAATAAGCCTGTGAATAACAGGGGGAGAAATAAAAAGATTAATACACAGCTATCACTTCTGAACATTAAATAATTTACTTCTCACCGATATCCGTTCGCTGCGGTGTCTCTCCCACCGGTAAACAGCTGTTTCTTTTCAGCACGGAGGCGAATGAACGCCTCCGTTTGTTCCTTGGTCCCTGTTAAAAAAGATGAGAAAGCTATGAATAACGCTGTGAAAGGTATGATATTAACGTTAAACTACTCTTATTAGCTGGTGACTGCTAATAATTGTGAAATGACAGGTCCGGTTCAGTTAGCTATCAATAACGTCATTTCTAGAATTTATAATATCAATCCGGTAGTAATCTGTACTTTTTAATACAAAAATGTTTTAAAGTCATTTGTAATTTGCAAATATACTTACATTTGAAAGCATATTGCCCCGCTCCGACGCCACTAATGTCCGACATTTTGAATTTTAAGATAGCAAAGCTGAGCGCATAGGATTGTGGATGATTTAAGAGCGCGAAGGATACACTTATGCATCCTTTCCTGTGCATGGGATTTTTTTCGAACGAAGGACTCAGTCCTTGGTTGAAATTCCGAGGATCCTCGACATTGGAACAGTCCTTCGACGGATGTCGATGACGTAGCATCCTCGAAATACTGGCTTCCGAGGATCCTTCCTTGACATTGAGAAACGCCTACTGTGTTCACACTGGCGTCCCTTTCTGCTATGCACAGATTCACGTGCCAGTTACCGATATTACAGAGCCGCTACCGCCACCTATTGGCGAAAGTGGATATCGCTCACTTGTAATTTAACCCAAAAGCAGGTGAGGAAGAGCCATCACGCATCCCCAACAATAACAAACAAAAAACAATTCAACAATGGGGGCAGGAAAAAAACAACTAACAATGACATATCCCAGAATAAATATCCAGTGCGCCACACCCTCCCCTACTTTCAAAAATTAAAAAAAAATGTCTAATACATTTTTTTTAACTCCATAAACACAACATATTGTCTGCTCTTGCATTATAAAACTGCTTAAACACACACAACTGATATCGATCTCTAACAGCCGCGTACTTAACAGCTGCCTGAAATGAAACACAGTGAATGCTATTATTGCTGCTTTCCTGAAACCCAAAACCAACTATGTGGACTACAACCAACATTTTCATATAAATCCAGCAACGGTTTCACCTCATTAAGATGCATTCTCTACTGTAACTTTCAACAAGGAATCAGGCAACATTGCATTGTAATCTGTTACCACCCTTACTGTTACCATTTACATGTTTACATGTTTTCTTATTACCACCTTAATTTCTATTGGTGACACGATAGGTTTTTTTTTTTTTCATCCATCCCCCATTGCATTTTTGACCATTTTCACACTCCCCTGATAGCTGTTCAGGCACATCCCTGCACCCCGCCAGTTTCCCCTCCTTTTTCCAATCGCCAGCAACATGTCTGTTAGCCCATGGCCACCCATGGTCTCCACAGTCTCTGGAAACAATTCTTTGGTGTCCCCACTTCAATACTGTCCATACCAGCGTCCCTTACAGTAGGTTTCCCCAGTACATCATATGTCAGCATCCTCGGCCGGTGGCGCTCTCTCTGAGGGTGGACATTCAGTGCCTGAGGTGATTCATTCATTTCTGAGTCAGAGTCTCTGTCTCCATGCTCCACTTCATCAGATGCTTCCTCTTGGTGATGCTCCGGTAGGTCATGACCATCTTGTGTTGACTGTGACTCAACATCCTCTTCTCCTATCCCATCCTGCAGAGCTGGTTCACTGTCTCTCCACTGGAGTTCTGCTGCCTGTCGTTCACCAACCTCAGTCCAAATAGCTGGAGCATCCACAGTCCCTGTCCTGTGGTGTTGGTGTGAGAGCCTCCACACCAGATCGCCTTCCTCATCACTTTCCTGATCTGTGTCCTGAAGGGATACCTGGCACTTGGTTTTCCCCCTGTTCCGTCTTGGCATTTGTGTCTGTTTGCCCAGTCTTTTCTCCAAAGGTTTTTCCAAAGGTAAGCTGTCACAGGGAAGCAACAGATTTCTATGCACTGTGCGGCTCTTGCCTCCCCTCTCTGGTTTGATCTCATAAATTGGCATATCAGGGCCCTTTTGACTCTGCACCACATATACTGCATCCTCCCAGTGTGAGCGAAGTTTTCCAGGGCCTCCCCTCTCAGTCAGGTTCCGGAGCAAGACTCTGTTACCAGGGTGAAGTTGAGTGCTGCAGGACTTTCGATCGTAGTATTTTTTCCCTCTTCCTGCCTCTTTCTGGGCCATTGTTGATGCAATCTTATAGGCCTCTTTCATTTTTGACTGCCACTTTTCCACGTACTCCTGATAGGTCACTTGCTGCTCCTGTGGTGGTAAGTTGAATAACAGATCTACAGGGAGTCGTGGAGTGCGGCCAAACAACAAATAGTATGGAGAAAACCCCGTCGCCTCGTTGCGAGTACAGTTGTATGCATGCACTACCTTTGCCAGGGAATTCTTCCAGTCTGCCTTTTCGGTGTCTGTTAATGTTCTCAGCATGGACAGCAGTGTCCTATTGAAACGCTCAACTTGTCCATTGCCTTGGGGGTGGTATGGAGTTGTATGAGAGCCACGTATACCACAGACATTTTGCAGCTGAGCAAACAACTGATTCTCAAATTCACGGCCCATGTCATGGTGGATTCTTATTGGAAAGCCAAAATTAAGGGCAAAATGGTTGTAAACCTTTTCCACCACTGTTTTGGCCGACTTGTTTTTTGTTGCATATGCCTGTGCGAAACGTGTAAAGTGATCCATTACCACTAGGATGTATTCATACCCATGCTTGCAGGTCTCCAGGTGTAAAAAGTCTATGGACACAAGTTCAAATGGGTAGGTAGTGGTAATGGGGACCAGTGGGGCTCTTGTAGCTTTACATGGCCGCTTCCTCTTCAAACATTCACAGGCATGCATCACAAAATGCTCCACATCACTCTGCATCTGAGGCCAGTAGAACCTATCTCTTATTAGCCCCAGGGTTCTTTCTGCCCCCAAATGTCCCATTTCCTTGTGCAGCTCTCTGAACACAGTGTTGTGGTGTTCTTTCGGGAGGATGAGCTGATCCCTGCCATTAGCTCTCCTGTAAAGGACTCCACCATCCCTTAAATGCAGCTTGCTCCACTGTCTCAGCAGGATTCTGACCTTAGGTGATTCTGATTTGATATTACAACCTTTTGGCATGCAGCCATTAGCTTTGTAGTGTAAGACCCGGCCTATCACAGCGTCTCGTTCCTGACTCGCCCTAATCTCCTCTTGTGAAAACAACTTTCCCATAGGTGTGGTGTCTTGCACTAGGCTGATCGCACTCTGGCTGAGTATAGTGGTCTCATGAAAGAGGCTCTCCCTCTGATGCACTACGCTCTCTACTGCAGCCGTAATTACATCCTGCTTTACTTCTGCTGTACACTGAGCCATATACTGGTGAATGTCAAGGGGAAGCCTGGACAGGCCATCAGCATCTGCATTCCTCTTACCCGGTCTGTATCTGATTGTAAAATTAAAGTCTGCCAGTTCGCCCACCCATCTATGCCCTGTTGCATTCAGTTTTGCTGTTGTGAGGACATAAGTTAGGGGATTATTGTCTGTATAGACAAAAAAATGTGGGGCATGAAAGAGATAGTCCCGGAAACGTTCACAGATTGCCCACTTTAAGGCAAGAAACTCCAACTTTCCAGAGTGCATGTGATAATTTTTCTCTGGGGGTGTCAACGTCCGTGAACCATATGCAATCACCTTCATCTTGCCTGCTTGTTTCTGATACAACACAGCCCCCAGGCCCTCTTGTGATGCATCACAGTGGAGAATGAACTGCTCTGAAAAATCGGGATAACCTAAGATAGGTGGCTCTGTTAGACAGTCAAGTAGCCTACTTAGAGCATCCTGGTGGCTCTGTGTCCATTTGATGGGTGTGTTTGGTGGTGGCCGACCAGAATGTTTTTTGTTAACCTTCCTTCCTTTAGTGGTTGGCGATTGTAAAGGAATGCAGGATGGAGGCAGGGTCAGCAACTGGTACAGGGGCCTGGCCACTTTTGAGAAGTCTGGAATGTAGGCCCTATAATAGGAGAGGAACCCCAAGATCTTGCTCAGCTCCCCTACTGTTGATGGTGGTCGGTGTTTGAGTGCTTGAACGGGAGCTATCTCGGCTGGATCCATTGTATACCCCTCTTCTGATACCATCCGCCCAAGGAATCGCACTTTACGCTTGAAGACCTCACACTTGTGTGGGGTGAGTTTAACACCATGTTTTTGGTATCTTTGCAGGACAGTTCTGATGTGATCTACATGAGTGTTAAAGGAAGGAGAATGAACCAGGTTGTCGTCTAAGTAGGGCTGGCAGATAACATCTCGAAGCCCTCTCAGACAGTCTTCCATGCTTCTTTGGAACTCGGCTGGAGCTGAACTGAGTCCAAACGGTATACGGTTCCATTGATATAGCCCCCAGGGTGTTATAAACGCTGTAAGAGGTCTACTTTCTGGGTCAAGGAATCCCTGGTGATATGCTTTGCCCTGATCAAGGACTGAAAACCAGGAGCTGCCATGAAGGGAGTCTAGCATATCTTGTATTCTCGGGATTGGGTGCCTGTCTGGCACAGATTTCCGATTGAGCTCCCTATAATCACAACACAGCCTTAATTCACCAGATTTTTTTCTGACACAGACGATTGGGGAGGAATAGGGTGACCTTGATTTAGCAATCCAACCACGGTTCAAAAGATCTTGTAGATAGTCCTTCACCTCTTGATGTAGGGGCTTTGGTACTGATATGTAAGTTTTGCGAACAGGGGTGTTATCATGCAGTGTGATATGCATTTTTAATGTGGGAATGCATCCGACATTCTTGTCATCATAAGCAAAAGCATGACATTCCTCCCATAACACTTGGCGTACCATCCGCTGCTGCTCTTCACTGAGGTGGTCTAAATTTACTGGAGGATCCCACTGTGGTGGGTTTTGACTTGGTTGTGGAGTACTGGTTACTTAATTAAGCTGGACAGACTTTTGCAAAGTGCGTGTTTCAGTACTCTGGTTTGGGAACTCCAATGTTACGGGGTATACTGTCTTTATTTCTTCCAGGTGCCCCAGGATGGTGCGGCAGGCCAGGGTGAGATTGAGCGTGCTGGTGTTGGCAACTGAGACTGGTATGTGTACTGACCTTCCCTCCCTGACAGTGACCAGACCTTCTTGGATGACCAGACCCTCAGGCAGCTGTGATGGTTCAACAGGGAGAAACAACAGGCTCTGTCCAGCAAACTGGGCTCCCCTGTGTGTTCGGACATATATAGTGATTATTTGTTTAGCAGGTAGATGTATTACTTGCTTCCCTGTTTGTACTGTCACGCTCCTGTGATTTAAATCTGATGTCAGTAACAACTTTAACATCGATTTTGCTGTCTTTACTGGCACTGAGAAAATTCTGCTGATTTGCTGGATATGTTGGAACCTTGGCTGTTGCTTTCCCCATTTACCTACTACTTCCTCAATCACATTGAATCCAATAATGGGTTGTTCAGCAACTTTGGGATCACTAGCTACTAGTATAGGGACCAACAATGTCTTTTCTGGGTGTGTGTCACAGTCCAAATAAAACTCTGTCTCTATCCACCCTTCAAATGGAATTTCAGTCCCATTTGCAGCTAGTGCTACCAATGGCTCTGCCCCCAAAAGTTCAGTGAGTGGCCTTACAATGCTGTGTGGGAGATGTTGTTTCCGCCACCCATTGTTGATAAGACTTGCCTGGGCCCCTGTATCCCATAAAGCTTCAGCTGGTACACTGTCAAGGTGGCAATGGACCATGCACCTCTGCCCAACGAGGCTGATGAGCTTAATTTGCCGTTGAGAGGGCACATAACAGGTGGGCATCTCACCACTGGGTTTGTTGTTGTCAGATTGTGGGGCTCCAGGTGGGCAGTGTGTTATTTCCCCTGACTGTTTTGATGAAAAGGAAGATTTATCTCGGAGAGAAACAATATTTACTCGGGACCTTGAAGGTAGTTGGGCTACTGTGGATCCCGACTCAGCAGCCCTCTCCCGTTTCCCTGTATGGACCTGTTCTGCCTGCACCCTCGGGAAACGTGGCCTTCCTGCCCACAGCGATAGCAGTGTTTACAAGTGTCACCGACCTGAGCCTCCCTGCATAACTGGCAACCTCTAGCCCATCTGCTGACTGGACGTGGCCACGTATCTGCGTTTGGCCTTGACTTCACTCCTTCTAGAGACTGACTGAACATTTTCTTCACTTCAAGCACATCAGCCCTAAGACCCTCGATAAGCTAGGCAGTCTCTGAATCGGGCCCTTTACTCTGTTCTGATGGTTTTTTTGTAGACATCACACCCCCTTTCTGTGTTTCATCCCCAGTGTCTCTTTGTTTGCTCAGTGGTAGCTGAATATTACCGAGTTGCTGCTCTGTGCATATCTCATTTACTCTAGGTGGCTTGGATGCAATGTTTCTTCTCAGTTTATTTTGTCGTTCAGATTCTAGACTAGCTGCCTCATTTATCTTTTCTATCAGGACTTCATCAGTGACTTTGGAGCTACTAAGGTATGGTTTCAACTGAAACTTCACTGCTTCACTCAGTAAACCTGTCTCTAATGAGCGCAGGAACTTACGCTGGATCAAGTCTGTGCTGAACTGTTCTCCTTCATCTCCATCACCAGACTTCCAGAGCAGCTTCTCTCTGAGCTCTATTGCTCTGAATAGAAAGTCCTGAGCAGACTCTTTTGGGTCTTGACATATATTCATGAGTCTGTGGAGCAGTTCTGATGATGAGTCCACTTTGAAATGTCCTCTTAATATTGTTCTTAATGTGGGAAGGGTAAGGTCTCGTTTTACTTCCAGCAGGTCTCGAAGGTGCAGGCCAGGACTCACTGCTTTGATCACAGCCTCGATGATTTCAGACTCTGAGTAACCTTTCTTAAGCCCCGACTCAATCTGGTTGGTCAGACTGGTGAAAGAGAGTTTGTCCTTCTGTCCAGCCTCCCCTATTTGACCCCAGATACGGAAATCCTTTCTCAGTATCACTTCTGGTGCGATGGAGGGTGCAGGCTGAGTAGTCTCCCTCTCTTTTACCACAGTTGTGCTGTCTCGCTGTGTCCCCAAGGCTCCAATCTTGTCCTCTAAGACACGACGTGCTTCTGCCTGAGCCTGCTGAAGCTGTGCATACTCTTGTTTCAGTTTCTCTACTTCACTACATTCAGTTTGTTTTGGTTCTGTTGTGGCACTATGTTCTAGAAATGCCTGTATAAAGGACTGGAAATCGCTGACAAAGTGTTGGAACACATCAGACTCTTCACTCTCTCCAACCTCATCTAAAGTGCTTTCTGCTAGCCGAATCAGGGCACGACAAGGCTGTCCTCTGAAACCTTCTCCACCTGGCTCACTGCACTTCAAATACTGGCACACCTGGATGAGCTCTGGATTCCCCAGCGTCCACAACTGTGCACTGATCTCATCCTGGAGTTGCTCCATTTTGCCGCTTTTTTATGTCTCTAGGTTTATGTCTCGAAGAGGGACTGCTTGCCTCTATTACCACAACAGTTCCTCTCCTGGCTGGCTCGCCAAGTTATGTTACACACACTGAAATGAGGGCACTTGTTTTCAGGTGTCAACTGGGTTTATTCCTGACTACCACTGCAAAATACCGCACAAAAGAGGATTAAATGAGCGTGAGCTGATATTTTAGCCGCCGTACAGTACTCTGTTCACACTGGCGTCCCTTTCTGCTATGCAGAGGTTAACGTGCCAGTTACTGACATTACAGAGCTGCTACCGCCACCTATTGGCGAAAGTGGATATCGCTCAACTGGTAATTTAACCAAAAGCAGGTGAGTATCCTCCAGTCCTGTAAGAGCCATTACGCATCCCCAATAAGAACAAACAAAAAAATAATGCAACAATGGGGGCAGGAAAAAAACAAGTAACAATGACACCATATACAAAATAAAAGCCCAGGGTGCCACATATACATTTCACTGTGTGTTGTACTTGTATGACTGCATGTGACAAATAAAGAATCTTGAATATACCATACCATAAAATACCATACCATACCATACTACACCATACTATACCGTACCATACAGTACCATATCATAGCATATCATAAGATACCCTACTATACAATTCTATACAATTCTACACCATAATATACCGTACAATACAATGCCATATCATAACAAATTGTGCTATGCCATTCTATACCATACTACACCGTACTATACCGTACCATAACATAACACAGGGGGTGGAGGAAGTTCAATCCTACCTTCAGCATACCACCACTGGGTCCCT
>JBBPDG010422860.1:0-15075 GCA_037974525.1 Micralestes humilis
CAAGTGCAAGTAATTTGGAGACCGGTTTTATTTTCTCTTCTACAGTTTATGACAAGCCTACCCTTAGCAAAAGTAGTTGCCCTGCCCTACAGGCAGCTGAACAGTGAATATCCTTTTTATGTGGAGCTTTGCTGCCACCTATTGGCGTTTTGTGAACTGCGTTGCTCTTAGATTCTGGAAGCACTACATTAGTGTTTTTGTTAGTAGCAGGACAGCTGAACAGACATGTCTTTCATGAGTGCAGCATTTCGGTTTGAGTTTCTTCGAAGCAATGCCTGTAAGTGGCAGTTTATGTGTTATAATGTACATTTATGCTCACTTATGTAAAAGGAAATAACTTTGTGCCTGTTGACTTTATGTTTACTTGAATTAGTTCTGGAAATGTCCGAGTGCTGCGGGAACTCTCATCGTTTGCTATGCAATAAGCTAATTAGCATGCTGTTAGGCTATAGCTGATGTTAAATTACAGTACAGTTCAGTATGAAAGTTGTTTATCCTTTTGTGATAATGTTGTTGCTGTGCTGTTAATGTATGCCACTGAGTGTAAGACACTTTTCTGTTAGCTTTAGGCTCATTCTGTGTTGTTTCTGTTTTGTCAGTTTCTCTCCATTTCACATGCAATTAAAGGAAGAAGTGATTAATCCTGACGCTTGTGAAAGGAGTTTGGCGGATGGTTAAGTTTGGTATCGGGCACCATGACAAGACCATTACAGTGAAAAGGCACAAGACTCAGCTTGAACTTAGGCTAAAACCATCATGGAGGATCATGACAGTGCCTCTCAGGTTAGCGTAGGAAGCAGAGGCTCGTCTGCCTCTCGGATCAGCAGGGCGGCGTTACCCCAGAGCAGAAGCAGCACGTGCACGCGCATCTTAGGCCGAGTGGGAGGTGCAGCTCAAGCTTGACAAACTCAAATTAGAAGCAGAACTGGAGTTGCTGAGCTTGCGGCGAGAAGCAGCAGCTGCCGATGCAGAAGCGGACACACTAGAAGCAGCTGAGTGTAATGGCGGCTATATTCCTGCTGTACAAAGGAGCAATGCATCGTTACATGTAGAATCAGCAGAACACACGTTGGAAGACGTCGAAAGACAGGAGGATTTGGAAACTCTCCAGGAATACATCGACTGGTACTTCGACACTACAGTCATGAAGAAGAACCAGATTACAAGTTCCCCAGCCAAAAGTCCTCCAAAAGAAGTCGCCCGGCAGACTCTCCTGAAACAGTTTCGCCGACGGGTAAAAACAACCGACAAGCGATTGTCCGGCTCCGACGCGAGGCTGTCCCTGGTCGAGATCCTGCACCGTGAGGTCCAGTCCCTGAGGGAACCGTTGGAATTCAGCCAGCAGCAGGCGGAAACACTCGCTGCTGAAAACGCTTCGCTACGGGACTCGGTCAGGTCTCTGAGAATGTGACTCATTTAAGTGAAGAAAAAAATAAATAAAAGAGACTGTCATCGATCTCCAGGCCCGGAGCATGAGAGATAACCTGGTGTTTTCAGGCGTCCCGGAATCTGCCGAAGAGGACGCAGAAGCTACGGTTAAAACTTTCATTAAGACACACTTGAAGCTCCCGGAGGACACCGTGGAAAACATCCGCTTCGAAAGAGTCCATCGGCTGGGAGCCAAGAGACGTGGAGCCCTGAGGCCGCGTCCTATTGTGGCCAAATTCGGATACTTCAAGCAGAAGGAGCAGGTGAAGAGTCGCGGCAGGGCGCTGAAAGGAACGGACTTTAGCGTAAACGACCAGTTCCCCAAAGAGATCCTGGAGCGACGCAAAGTCCTGTTCCCACTCCGACGCAGTTTCATCCAGAAGGGCTCCCGAGCGGTCATCTCCGTGGACCGGCTCTGCGTGACGGGAGCTCTCCCGCGACCTCAGTTCCACTCGCTGGTTATATTAACACCACTCCAGATAAGAATCCGTTATAGTTTTCCCTTTCCTCTTCCATTAACCTCTATCTAACTATTCATATCAGTTCGCTAATTTAACATGTCAGAACAAACACGATACCGTCAGTCTCCGTAGCGTCTAAACATTGTTACAATGTTTTCCTTTCTGTTAAGTTTTTATTTGCATCCTTCCCTGCTCGCCCCTCTGTATGTCTTTCTCACCTCTAACTCGTCTCACTGCACCGATCACCTTCTTTCCTACTCAGTCTCTCACACACACACACACACACACACACACACACACACACCTTTACACATCTGCAGGGCACGACCATGTACATACGCACCCAGCGTCAAAACAACCACTCCGACCTCACAGCGCACACAGACATACAGAACATTCTCGCACACAAGCGGGTTCACGCTCATATCTCACATCTGAGCTTCACACGCAGCTGCAACGTTAACTACACACATCTATGGGCACGCTAAGGTTCGTCACATGGAATGTGAATGAGCCGGCTCCAGAGAGAAGAGGTTAAAAATATTTAGCCAGCTTAAACATTTACAGGCAGACGTTGTTTTATTAACAGAGACTCGTAGACCTGCCACAGGTACAGATGAACTTAAAACACCCGAGTTTCCTACTGTGCTCTCAGCCTGCTGTAACTCAGGCAAAGGGGGGTAGCAACTTTAATACATAAAAATGTTCATTTCACAGTACTCAACACAGTTACGGATCCAGAGGGTAGGTTTCGAATCATTAAATGATCTAAATTTAACACAAAGTTATGTATTGTTAGTAAATATGTTCCAAATGTTGATGACGCCTCATTTTTCCACGTTTTTTTTACCGCTCTCTCTGAACACCTTGTTCTTGGGGGCGATCTCAACTTTGGACTAAAGAAAGAAATGGACAGGCTCAGTACAGCTGGAACTCAGCGCAACTGGGAATCCACAAACACAGTCAAACAGTACATGAGCGACTCCGGACTTTGCGATGCATGGCGTTCTCTTCACCCCAGTCGTAGGGAATATACTTTCTTCTCACATGTCCATCACTCTTCCTCTCGTCT
This sequence comes from Micralestes humilis, assembly GCA_037974525.1. Classification (NCBI taxonomy): domain Eukaryota; kingdom Metazoa; phylum Chordata; class Actinopteri; order Characiformes; family Alestidae; genus Micralestes; species Micralestes humilis. The sequence continues at coordinate 2,962 of JBBPDG010422860.1, forward strand.
GGATTATTTCTTCGTCAGCAGCTCACTGCCGAGTGACGTTTCAGACACAGAAATACACCCCATAGCTATCAGCGACCACGCTCCTGTGTCTTTAACTCTAATAAATAAAAAGGCCACTCCACCAAGTAAAAACTGGAGATTTAATACATCACTGCTTAAAGACGAAGATTTTATTAAATATTTCAAGGAAGAGTGGGCTTCATATTTAGACTACAATGGCCTGCCTGGAACATCAGCATCGGTTCTCTGGGAAGCAGGCGAGGCTGTGATGAGAGGTAGAATAATCTCATTCTCATCACACAAAAAGAAAAGAGAGAATAAATATATTCAGGAATTAGAAGAAACCATCAAATCCTTAGAAGCAGCCTACGTATCTTCCCAGGAACAGGAAATGCTGAACAAAATACGTAAAGCAAACTTAGAATTAAATGAAATTATTAATAAAAAAACTAAATTTTTAGCACAGAGACTTCACTGGCAAGAATTTGAATATGGCAACAAATTGAGAAGGACTTGGATGCAGCATGCAGGATGGGGCGGCGACGGGTCAGCTGGCAGAACCATACCATATTTGGAATTGAACTCCGGAACTAGTGGGGGCGCTATAGCCATGGTCACTTACAAACATCTTATATAAATAGAGTAAAGGCAAAGAGGCTGAGAAGTTGAGAAGTTTGGAAATTTGAACTTAGACGATAACGTTAACAGTTGTAAACTAGTAACAGTCATAAAGGCTAAAGTTAGCACGTAGCATTGAAAATAACTAGCTAACGTTAAGTTACACAGGGAATCATTTCTCCGCAGTGCAATTCTAAAACAAGAAAAATGAACATGTCGATAACACTCTTATAAGTGAGAAAATAATGGAATGCTGTAAAGTTTATTCGTTTTTTTCTTTTTATAGAGACACGTGTCCATTTGCAATATTCTGAAAGGGGAGAAATTACAACCCTATAACCAGGATGGTGAATGTAGATGTCCCCTTTTCCCGTACAGTGCCAGGGAGTCGTACAAGGTGGAGGACCACATAGCAAATACTGCTATGGTTCAACATAACGGTTCGTGTAACTCCACATGATAAACACAAATGTTTGTGATAGTATTATCTGTTTTCAAGTCATTTTTGAAGTTTATCCCTTTTGTTAAATATACGTTTTTATACAGCAATGGTGATTTTTTAAAATAAATGTTTCTGGCTAATAAAACTTTATTATATATATTTATATATATATATATTTATTTGTTATCTGGAGGCCATTCTGCCTTTTATAATTAATTTGTTAATCCCACAATACTATAGTAATAATAACAGTAAGAGTATACACTAGTATACAGCAGTGAGCAATGTAAAACGTACCTTTCTAAAAGCGTTTTTACCAATATGTAATAATGGTTGGTATGTGCTTTGCTCCTATAATACTGATGTGGATCGTTGTGCTTGCACTATCTAATATGAAAATATCTACAAGTAATGCATTTATTATTGTTAACCTTATTCGTTTGTTTTGCTTATTGCAGAATTCTTCATCTTTAGATGTGGTCTATCCTGTGGCGGCACATCTCACTTTCATTGCCCAAATTGTTCATCACCCCTCATTAGACGGGATCGGTTTGTGAACCATTTGGTGAACCACACAGTGAAATTTAAATCACTGTCCAGCTGTGCAGCAGTGCAGCTACCCCTCCAAACAGACACCACAGTGCAGTTACCCCTCCAAACAGTCACCACAGTGCAGTTACCCCTCCAGGCAGGCCACAGGAGCTCAGAAACCTGTCCAGTTGACCAAAACATGTTTAAAGTCAGACGACATAATTACATGTGAAATCTGCAGTCTTCGCTTGAAGAAAAGGAATCTTCAAGTTCATTTGAGAAGGAAACGCCAGGACAATGTGGAGCGGATTTCACACAATCGTCATTTAAGGAGTCAGTATGTGGATGCCAAAAAAGGTGTCTTTGCAGTTGAGAAATCCTTTTACGGTCCATCCAAACCTGTACATGTTATAAAAAACACCTGGTCCCAGTATCACAGATCAGAATGTGAGCTTGACAGGTGCAATGTGAATGCTCAGTTTGCCAAGCGGAGCGGGATTCTGCCTTTTGAGTGTCAACATATACAGTCACTTCATTTGTGCCCTCGTGCCACAGACTCAGAAGGATATCTTTCTGAATCTACGCTTGATGTACTGGTTGAGAACTTATGGTTTAGTTTGCAGCGAAAGGAAGAACTTTTAAAGAAACAGCAGGAAGCGTCTGCAAATAATACTCCTTTGTCAGTTCTTCTTAGTGTTAGTGGAACAGAAACTACATTTCACGTGTCTGTCTTTGAACCGAAAACAGCATTTTATTGTGGACTTGGTAGGGTGATTGTTACCCGTGACAACAAGAAAAACACGTGGCATTGTCCCTGCGTAGAAGGGAAGAGGTCCTGTAAACACAAGGCTACAGCAAAGTGGCATCTGTTTGAAAAAATGCCAGACATGTTTAAAACAAGTCCAGAGGAGGATCTTATGTGTGGTGCCGCTATTTCATGCCAGGAGGAAATTGTATCAATCACTGATCCAGCAGCTGAAAGGATGATCAAGTATTTGATTTCACACAAGAAAATACCCACTGATCTTCCTGAAACGCTGATCACCAGCAGCAGAGACGCCGAGGCTCTCAATGGGTTCCCCAAACATCTCATTCCATCAGAGACTGCATGTACAGAATGCGGACAGCACACCACTCTTAGTGATCCTCAGCTGATAACTGCAACAGCCAAAATATTGACTTTGTCTGGTGCCGTTAGTTTGTAAGTTGCTGCAATCTGACTACAAGTATCTTGATTAATTGTAGCTTCCGTTATTTCAGCTTAGGTCTTTATGACTTTGATCCTTTTAGGTATATCAACATACCGAAAGACTTGCCCCGACTGTGACATGGTGTATCGCTATCAAGACTGGCAAGATGGCGTCCACAGTTTTGATGATCATTTGCTGCTGTCAATACATTTGTGCCTTGTATTGAGAAATGCGCTGCAGGTTAGTCCTTGTTTTTAATGAGTTGTGTAAAATGTTCATGTTTAGGGACTTGGGAATTGTGAAAGATAAATTTGTCATCTTTCTCATAATTATGGTTATGAGACGTGTTACTGCAGGCTTATTTATCATCTGAGGGTCTAAGTGATCATGACTACCTTTATGCATGCCTTTCCTGTGGGTATCATCCAGCTGTAGTAGTCATGGACCTCCATAAAAAGGTGTTTTTAGCATGCCAGGTAAATGTTTAGCTTTAAAACCTGTAGTGACACTATTTATATTGTTACATTTTTCTGAAATTAACATTTCACAAAAAAAGGAATACTTTATTTTTCTAAAGTTAGTGAAATACCAAACACACCACAAAACTACAGTGGGGAAGTGAATGTGCAGTCCTTTTGGGAAGCAGTGACCATGGACGTCATTAGCCGTGGACTTTATCCACGTAAGACTTTTAAACATTATGTCCCACAAACCATTAGGGCTTAATGTGTCCAGCACTGTGTAAGAAATGCCTTTAAAACATACATTTGCTTTCACTCCTTTGTTTTAGCTGGCTGCAAGAATCCTTTTGTTGTGAAACCTACTTACCACTGGTCCCCCTGGATTGGACCACAGACAAGACGATCTGACATTTTACTACATTTTACACAGAGCGTGAAAAAATCTGCCAGCCTGATTGGAGCAGGGGTGTAGACGGATATCTCACAGACGAGCGGCTTGCAGATGAGATTCTCAATCTAAAGGTATTTTCACATACAGAATTTTGTCAATCTTTGATCAGACTGTTAGCATTTTAATCCACTTTGTTATCTGAAAGCTACCTGAGATCAAAAGACTGTGCAAGCAATGTGGCACTGACAGCAGAGGATCGAAGACGGACATTGTGCTTCGTCTGCGGGACAAGATGGCTTCCAGAGCAACCTACAACAAAGTATTTGAAAAAGTCTGGGGTGCCTCTGGTAGGTGGCAAGTCATAACAAACAAAATGAGTTACCATGAACGTATTGCAACAGTCTGAGCTATTGAATGCATTGTTTTCAGCTAAATTTAGTGCCCAAAAGGGAGCAGTCAGATAAGTCAATATGCTTTATCATAAGTAGGGATATTCTTTCTCGTTTCAGGTGGATGGACTGTAATTACTCGTCCCTGTGGAGTGATACATTCAGTAAAGTTTAACCTGAGAGCTGAGAGTCCAAGAGACTTTGCAGATATGCTTCTGTCCTGGAAGTTTTTTCCAAACATTACTGTGTACGACTACGCCAGGGGACTAGTAAGTCACATAAACAAGCGAAGCCCTAAGGATAAACCTTTTTTCACCCATGAAGGCAGATTGCCTGATCGCACCGCAGAAAACATCAAACAAGGTGCTGAGAGAAAACTTAAAGTGAACTTACCTTGGTTAAAGCGCAAAAAGAACCAGAAGACAAGGGAGGGCATCCTGTAACTGGCTCCATCGAGCACTACTGTTTGCGTGATGTTTTCCACCAAGGCAACAGCAAGGACGGCAGGGAGATCTTGCGGCGGACTGGAATTGTTCCTGAACTTGCTGGAAGACTGAATAGCCAGTGTGCAGAGCAGCTCTTTGCCGGCATGAGAAAAAACAACTATTTTCTAAACATGCTCACCCCATCGGCACACGTATTTCTGCAAAGAAATCTCCTGCACCACTCCAATGTCAGGAAGAACACAAGAGCAAAGCAAGACATTCAGAAAGTAGCTGGGTAACACTCAATGGTTGTGTGTGAGTGTGTGTGTGTGTGTGTGTGTGTGTGTGTGTGTGTGTGTGGTGTTGTAATAGCAGTGCCTAAAATCTAAGCCCTATCTGTGTATTAATGTTTGGATTGTTGCTGTTTCTTAAGGCTGTGAGAAAAAGAAGAAAGAGGCTATCAGTTTGAAACCCACTTTCATGCTAGCTCAGCCATTCCTCTGCAGTCTTCACAAAGTATTGGTGTGGAATCTCTGAGAAGTCTTAGAACAACAGAAGAAATAAATCCTGCTGGGGACAAGAGCTTTGTGCCACAGAAACATATCTGGTAAGTGTCTATTTATACTCTTGTTTTCGTTTTATAGAATTTTCTGTGCATGCGTGTTGTAATCAAATGGGCATCAGTTTCACTGTGTTTGTTTGTTTTTGTATTATACAGTGGTTCTAGTTTCAGTTAATCAATTTACTGTACATATGGTGGCTTAAATATTAGAACTGCCTCTTAATATACTTAAAAAATAAAGAGTTATAATTGTTTAAAAGGAGCTGGTGCGTTGACTATGGGATTGATCAACATCCATGGAAACAGAAAATCCCCATAGATAAGCAATAGAAAAAAAAGTATAGTTGATATGAGCACACACACAGAATGCACAGAAATGATGGTGTTACATAGCAAGTTTATAGAGAAATTTAGACTTTTCATTTCTTTTAGCTTGCACAGGTTTTAGACAAAAGCAGATCCGGCTGAATATCCTGCTTGCGTTAACAAGCAGATCCTGACTCGCAGTGATATGTTCACACTGGGGTTATCAGAAGACATTAATGGGCTGGTAAGTATTAAAATATTACTAATATCATTAATAACCATGTGTGTATTTAAGTGAATTTTTTAGGTTGTGAAATTATACTTTATACTTTTTTTTTACAGATCCTGAACTCCTGTCTGAAGGTTATTGAGAAACTGTCCAATGAAAAAGTTAGTACATTAAAAGATTTGGCATTATTCCTTGATATGTTGAAGTACATTTTATTTGAACCACTTACTAATTATCTGCTTTGGATGTTAGTTTTTACCATGATGTATTGTTTTTTGAATTGTACTGTTTTTTGAATTTCATTTTAAGTCGCAGGCACCAAATCTGGACTGGATTCTGATACCTGTATGGCGTCCTGGACATTGGACACTTTGCGTTTGTACAGTTTTCATTTGATATTAAGCTTCGCTTTCTTCATTAGTTGTTGAGACTTCATTTAGTATTTGATTTTTTTCTTCCATAGAGGTTTTCACCATAACTGTGACACATTTTTACAGATTCTGAAGATTTTCTTCCTTGATTCTATCAGTGGCACAGGCTTTAAAGATGAAAGCTACATCAAAACATGAAGGTTTTATAGAAATAAGCTGGACAATGGCATGTGTTCGGTGTTCAGTCGCTTTGTTCTGTTGTTCAGAGGATACGGTTCAGCATTAATCTTGCTTTTTGTGCAACAAAATACTGCAGTGACTTTATATGCAATTGTAAATTTAATTTCTGACCAACAGTTCCCCGCCCATAATCAAGACCGACATTTGTTCTGTAGCTTAGTTTTTACATGGTATGTGTTAAAGCTGAACCATTGAGACTGTTCTAGCTCATCCTTTTTTTGTTCGATTTTTTTAATCATTTCTTTTTGTTATTCAGTTATTTACGTTGTGAAAGATGTCCTCAATCATTCTTACATAATAAATTTTGCATTATTCCTTAACAGAGAACTCTGTCTTCACCTGTCATCTGGACCATGGACGGAATTTGTTGCCGGTGATGTTAAGGTGAAACGTTGTGGATGGACACTTGGAAGCCACTGTCCTGCTTGATTCCCGCTATCTCTGCTTTTAAAGTTTCTGCTTGGTGCTGTGGGTAGGGGCGGGGACCATTGGAAAAGAAGCGATTGCCGTTGAGGATCAGAATTTGACTGTGTTGGTTAAAGCTATAGCCAATTAAAAGCTTTTGGGTTTTTTTTTGACAATAACATACTTTTTTTTATACAATAGGCATTGCCGAAACAAGGACTATCCAACAACTGTGGAACGTTTGTAGTGATGGTAACACAGTCGCTTTCACCACTTCCACCCACCATACGCATATTGTTGTCTGTGTTGTATGAAATAGCAATTAATTGTTTCTCAACAGTACGCACTCTCCTTTGTGATGGGAGCTCCTTTTGATTTCACTGAGGTAAAGTCACAGATAGGAGAAAAATGCATCATGGTGGAGATCATCCTACTAAATTTGATCCTGTGATATGCACAGATGGATATGTTGAAGATACGAAGATGGTGGTGTATAATTCTCTTGAAAACTTCCCGGCGAAGTAAAGACCATAATTTTGAGTTTCACTACGTCATGTTACACTGAAGTCAGGATGTTTGCTTGACTTATGATTTGTCATTTTATAAAGACCGAGAGAAGACCTACAAAGCGAGAGACGGCAGCAAAGACCTGAGGAAATGGTTGAAGAGAGCAGTACATTTGGGGTACTGTGTGGCTATACTTCAGTACTTGGTAGTTTTAGGATCATCTCATTGTTAGTGTGTGTATCTGCAGGGTACAACTGCACTAGGTTTGTGTTTTAATTTTTAGAAATGTAAGCAGGATCCAACAATCAAACGGATTGAAGCAATGGTGATGTTGTTCAGAACTGTCTTTATCTTCGATTAAAAAAACTGTTTTGCCAGACTCAGTGTGCTGACGACCATACCTATGCCAAAAAAAAGAGGCCGATCTCGAGGTTAGTCTTCTAACCCACACCACCCATACTTAATAATGGTCATTTTTATCTATTGTTTTTTTTTTTTCAAATTACATGAAATAGCAACCTTAATTTTTAATTTATACTTGAAAAACTACTTTATTTGCATAGCCTTTTGTATTGCAGTAGAGATGCTAAGGGAAAAATAGTGAGAGGTATTAAGTGTTAATTATTGTTTTATGGTCTTCACTGTGCAGGTACAAAAGATACCAACAATTTTAGAGGTAATACTCATACATAATCATATTGTCATTCATTCCCTATTACAGTCTTATAATGCACATTTGTGTCGGTTTTTCAGATGCCTTGGCATATTCTTGAAGCTGCGCTCCAGGAGGTGGTCTTAACACAGCTCACCTCACTTTAGCACTGACCTGCAAGCGATCTGAGTCCATTGTATCTGATCCAGTTTTCAGGAAGAAGGCCCACTGTGCTTGGCTGCATGGTAATGACCTCTGACTTTCGTTTTCACTTGAAGTATTTAAAATTACATTTCACCTACATAAAAATGATCATTCCTTAACAGGTGAGATCAACTGGAGTACATTTTCAGCCTCATTCAGGACAGAACCTGCACCCAACTGTACAAAGACTGTGTGGGCTTCACAGGGAACGGAAGAAGAGGAGAGGACCCTCGTCACTACAGTGATGGCGTACCTGGACACTGCCCTGACGGTCAGTACTGAGAACACTGAGACTGCAGGATTTGCCTTTCTGTCTGTCACACATTCATGTTTATTTTCTGTTTTAAGTATCATTTTAAATAGTTTTTTGTGAAATACACTAACCTTTGGAATTGTGCATTTATCTTTTTCTTTGATTACAAGATGTGTTATTTAATTATGTACATTTTCAGTTTTACTGATTTCTTTTGCTCAGTTGACCGATTCCACAACATTTAGTTCTGTGCAAGTTCTGCACAGTGTAATTTAACATATTGTTCCTACAAATAACAGTGGTTCCACACTTCTCAGTATATGGTGAAGTAAAGTTGTTATTTAAAAAAAGAATAAAAGAGTTAAACCAACAAAATCTGGTTGTTATAATTATATTATTGTCTTAATGTTATTTTGTTTGACAATGTTAGAAAAATCTTGCGTTTACAGTTTTTTCCAATTGCTAACACTAAAATCTAATGTAAAGCTAAACTCCAAAAACTGACACAATGTGCAAAATATCTTCTCACATTTGTAAAAGTCAAAACACAAATCATGCTTTTGAACTCAATTAGCAATTAACTAATCTTTGGCATTAGTATCGTGGAGGTGTTGGTTTCTGAATCCCAAACTTGTGACCTCACAGAGTAAGACGCAGATTTAGTCAAAGGATTAAACAATAATCACCACAGGCTGTACGGTAAGAATGAGATGTCAATTCCAATCCAAAGTTATTTATTTAAACACTTATTTACACGCCACTCTTCAGTAATCCAGTAATGTCGTTTAAGTGTCTCATGGACGCACAGCAACAGCGAGTGAATGAATGAGTCCTGAATCCTCTGAACTGCAGCCTGAAGTGTGGAGTATTGACGACGTCGCTCCTCTCCTCTGGACTTCTGAATGAATGTTGAATGCTCCCAGTGTTATTGATATGCAGGTGGGGGATGAAAGTGATTGGCTGTGGAAGGTGTGAATTGCTGTAGCAATTAAGGTTCTCTAGAAACTGTCTGCTCTTTCCTCCACTATTAATTATACCCTGTGGCCGTACTAGGAGTTGTGTATGGTGGGAAACAGTGCTTCAGCTACAGAGGGGACCTCGAAACTATCAAGGTGTTGACTGGCTGATTGCCAGTTCACCATCAGAGTCAACACGTCTCTGATCCAGTGTGTCCTGCGGAAGTGGGGATTTGGTAGGCTGCCACATCGTCTTTTCTACAATGAGAGTGTACACGCTTTCCTACAGAAAACACAAAAATCTGACACAAAGACACTTGTTGCAATTTCCAAACACAGTAATTCAAAAATCCACATCCATGCACCCATCAGCGTAACACAGGCATCACCTTATCAGGAACCTGACTGCTTTTTAGTTAAGTTGGCAATCAGAGTGTGAAAACTATAGACTAAAGAACAATGGAAGCAGGAGGAAGAGAACTGTGAGGCAGGGATTGACAGAGGTCATGAACTTCTAAGGAATTTCATTAGTTGACCATATTATACTGTACTTCACTTTGCAGATGCTTTTTATCCAAAGCGACTTACAGGGAGCTAGCGCTGGGTGTCTGGCTCAAGGACACACCTGGAAGGGGATGGAGTAGGAGTCAGACAGGGTTCGAACCTGCGACCTTCTGCATCCCAGTCTGACGCTTAACCCATTGAGCTGATATAAATATGGACGTGTGCATATATATATATATATACACATATATACACTGTATATATTCTGTATATATATATATTTGTGCGTATGGATGTATATGTATTTATACATATGTGCGTACATGTTCATGCCTATACTCCAAGATATCCACTACTCAGTGAGTAAATAGTATTAGTAGCAGAATAGTGGATATGTATTTATTACTACTTGCACACTGTTTACACCCTTTCTATGAAACTGCTATTGTATATAGTGTCATTTTATTTTACTTTATTTTATTTTGTTTTGTAGTCTTGGTTACTTTGTACTCTTTTGGAGCTGTGGTAATGCACAATGGGATCAATGCTGTGGGATCAATAAAGTCTTCGCTTATCTTATCTTAAATCATCCATTGACAATGAGAGAGACTGGACAGAGAGTTCAGCCCAACTTGAATCAATTTACTGTTACTGTTTACTCTGTCATCCAGACATTTAGCATGAGAGCAGGTATACAACCAACATACTGTAACACCCACTCTGTATGGATACAGTAATTCAAAGTATGCATGTATATTGTATGTACTGTCATCTAATACTTTACAGTAGAAATGACACATGCATGCTGTACTTACAGTATTCATGTATGTGCTCTCTACCTGTACAGTTCTACATAATATTCATTAGAAATGTGACAGACAACATATCAACATATAAACTGCTGCTTTCTCTAAGACCTGAAAGACAAATGTCCTTGTCTGAAAGTGTGCAATATCAGGCAAGTGCAATTTGTTCTACTCTGGTTCATATTCTCTATTATCAAAAGGTATGCATGAAACAGATTTAGTGGAGACCTTTTGAGAGAAAGTCTGAAAGATCAATTGTAAAAAAGTAAAATAAATAAACTACGATAGTTTAATAGTTAATATATTGTGTTGTTATATTTCATAATTATCTAATTATCTACATGACCGTAATCAAGAAAGGTTTAAAAAAAAAACAACGCGAGATACCGCGGCTTGTATGTCCAGAATCAATAAAGATTAAAAAAAAAGTAGGCTAGCGCTGCTATGCATCCAGCTATACTTGAAATAGCGCCCCCACTAGTTCAAATATGGAATGGTTCTGCCAGCTGACCCGTCGCCGCCCCATCCTGCATGCTGCATCCAGGTATACTTGAACAAATCAGGTCAATTTCTAGCTAACCAGTTAAAAGTAAATAAACATAAAACAACTATACGTGCTGTAAAGACTTAAATGGGGATACAGAATATGACCCTGAAAGAATAAACAACACTTTCTGGGACTTTTACAAATCTTTGTATTCACCACAGATAAACCCATCTAAAGATGAAATTGACCAGTTTCTTGACAAGATAACTCTCCCGAAATTATTAGAAACTCAAGTGATGGCATTGGATTCTCCACTGACTCCAGATGAACTCCAGGAAGCCCTGAACAGTTCGCCCAATAAAAAGGCTCCAGGTCCAGATGGCTTTCCAGCAGAATTCTATAAAGAATCAACCAACATCCCTTATTAATGCTGACATTAAAATAATCTGCAAAGCTCTCTCAAAAAGAATAGAGAAGATAACCCCTCTCATAATTCACCCTGACCAAACTGGCTTCATTAAAGGGAGGCACTCATCAACAAATACACGTAGATTACTTAATCTGATAGACTATTCATGCAGTAACAACCTTCCAGTTACAATACTGTCTCTAGATGCAGAAAAAGCCTTTGATAGGGTTAACTGGAATTTTTTATTTGCAACTTTACACAAATTTGGTTTCGGAGGCTCCCTCATAAATTGGTTAAAAATATTATATAATTCTCCAACAGCACGCGTCAGGACAAACGACCAAACCTCCTCCAGCTTCTGTCTCAGGAGAGGCACCAGGCAGGGATGCCCTCTCTCCCCCTCACTGTTCGCAATCTTTATAGAACCACTAGCAGCAGCAGTTAGACAGGCTACAGTGATTAAAGGCATTAAATGCAAAAATGTAGAACATAAAGTCAGTCTTTATGCAGATGATGTGTTACTTTTCCTCCAGCATTCACAAACCACTCTCTCTGAGGTAATGACATTAATAAACTCTTTCTCAAGTGTCTCAGAATATTCAGTAAACTGGTCAAAATCTACAGTTCTTCCAATTAATGGCTCCTTCCAGGACTCTTCATCCACTCCACTGCAGTCTGGAAATATTAAATATTTAGGTGTTAATGTTTCACCTAGACTGGCAGATTTAACTAAACTAAACCACATCCCACTTTTAAAGAAGGTTGAAGATGATCTA
>JBBPDG010430724.1:0-11809 GCA_037974525.1 Micralestes humilis
TGCTACCACTACACCACTTCCTAGTAGAGTCAGCTAAATAAGCTTTTGGGCCCATACCCCAAAAATGTTGGTTAAAATCCTTCCCCTACTAATGAACCCCTACGTACTTGCCATATTCCTTTTCAGCCTTGGCCTAGGCACAACCATTACCTTCGCAAGCTCCCACTGACTTCTTGCCTGGATAGGACTTGAAATCAACACACTAGCCATTATTCCTATCATAGCACAACAACACCACCCGCGAGCAGTAGAGGCTGCAACCAAGTACTTCCTCATCCAGGCAACAGCAGCAGCAACAATCCTGTTTGCCACTATAACCAACGCATGACTTACAGGTGAGTGAAATATTACCCACACACTCCACCCTATTCCGTCAGTGCTAGTTACAACAGCACTCGCACTAAAAATTGGTCTCGCCCCCCTCCACCTCTGACTACCAGAAGTCCTTCAAGGGTTAGACCTGACAACTGGACTAATTCTATCCACCTGGCAAAAATTAGCCCCGTTCTCTTTACTAATTCAAAGCTCCCAATCGATACACCCAACACTACTAACCATGCTAGCAATTACATCAGCCCTAGTTGGGGGCTGAGGAGGACTAAACCAAACCCAACTACGTAAAATTCTAGCCTACTCTTCCATCGCCCACCTAGGCTGAATAATTATTATTATTCAACCTATGCCACAACTAGCTATTATTGCCCTATCAACGTATATTATTATTACATCAGCCGCTTTCTTAACATTTAAATCCTTAATCGCAACAAAAATTAATACACTAGCACTATGCTGGCCTAAAGCCCCAATCACCACGGCTACCGCCACTATAGTATTGCTATCACTCGGTGGACTCCCCCCACTCACCGGATTCATGCCAAAATGACTCATTCTGCAAGAACTGGCCAAGCAAAATTTTCCTCTCACAGCCACCATCATAGCCCTCGCTGCCCTACTCAGCCTTTACTTTTACCTCCGTCTTTGTTACGCAATAACCCTCACAATGGCACCAAATACAAACAATTCTCTTACACCATGACGACTCCCCAACACCCAAGCGTCCCTCCCCCTATCAAGCCTAACCGTTGCAGCCCTCACCCTTCTCCCCACCACCCCGGCCTTATCGGCCCTATTCTTTTAAGAGCTTAGGATCAACAAGACCAAAAGCCTTCAAAGCTTTAAGCAGGAGTTAAAATCTCCTAGTTCTTGAATAAGACTTGCAGGACTCTACCCCACATCTTCTGAATGCAACCCAGACACTTTAATTAAGCTAAAGCCTTACTAGATGAGAAGGCCTCGATCCTACAAACTCTTAGTTAACAGCTAAGCGCTCAAGCCAGCGAGCTTTCATCTATTTCCCCGCCGCCTAAAAAGGCGGGGAAAGCCCCGGCAGGGGCTATTCTGCGCTTTCAGATTTGCAATCTGACGTGCCTTACACTACGGGGCTGACTGGTAGAAAGAGGACTTAAACCTCTGTTTGAGGGGCTACAACCCACCGCCTAAGCGCTCGGCCATCCTACCTGTGGCAATTACACGATGATTCTTTTCAACTAACCACAAAGATATTGGCACCCTCTACCTGCTTTTTGGTGCTTGAGCTGGTATAGTAGGGACTGCTCTTAGCCTCCTAATTCGGGCAGAGCTTAGTCAGCCCGGATCCCTCCTCGGAGACGACCAGATTTACAATGTTATTGTCACAGCACATGCATTCGTAATAATCTTCTTCATGGTGATACCAATTATAATCGGCGGCTTCGGGAACTGGCTGGTGCCCCTAATAATCGGCGCCCCTGACATAGCATTCCCCCGAATAAATAATATAAGCTTCTGGCTTCTCCCACCATCCTTCCTTCTTCTCTTGGCCTCCTCAGGGGTGGAAGCAGGGGCCGGGACAGGCTGAACAGTGTACCCCCCTCTTGCCGGAAATCTTGCCCACGCAGGCGCCTCCGTCGACCTGACTATCTTCTCTCTTCACCTTGCAGGAGTCTCTTCAATTCTTGGTGCAATTAATTTCATCACAACCATTGTTAACATGAAGCCCCCTGCCATCTCACAGTACCAAACCCCTTTATTCGTGTGGGCTGTTTTAATTACAGCTGTTCTCCTACTTCTCTCCCTCCCCGTGCTAGCCGCAGGAATTACAATGCTTCTAACAGATCGGAACTTAAACACCACCTTCTTTGACCCCGCCGGAGGGGGAGACCCAATTCTTTACCAACACTTGTTTTGATTCTTCGGCCACCCAGAAGTGTATATCCTAATTCTACCTGGCTTTGGGATGATCTCGCATATTGTAGCCTATTATTCTGGCAAGAAAGAACCATTCGGGTATATAGGCATGGTTTGGGCAATAATAGCAATCGGCCTTCTGGGCTTTATTGTCTGGGCACATCACATGTTTACAGTCGGAATAGACGTTGACACCCGAGCATATTTCACATCTGCAACAATAATTATTGCAATCCCGACAGGAGTAAAAGTATTTAGCTGACTAGCAACCCTCCACGGAGGCTCAATTAAATGAGACACCCCCATGCTTTGGGCCCTGGGTTTTATCTTTCTTTTCACAGTAGGGGGACTGACTGGCATCGTCCTGGCCAACTCATCCCTAGATATTGTTCTCCACGACACCTATTATGTAGTTGCCCACTTCCATTACGTTTTATCCATGGGGGCTGTCTTCGCTATTATAGGGGCTTTCGTACACTGATTCCCACTCTTTACAGGCTTCACCCTGCACAGCACCTGAACTAAAATTCACTTCGGCGTTATATTTTTTGGCGTAAACCTAACATTTTTCCCTCAGCACTTCCTAGGCCTAGCCGGCATGCCTCGGCGGTACTCTGACTACCCAGATGCTTATACCCTATGAAACACAATCTCCTCAATCGGCTCTTTAGTGTCGCTCATTGCAGTAGTGATGTTCTTGTTCATCCTATGAGAAGCATTTGCCGCCAAACGAGAAGTTCTAGCCACTGAACTTGCTTCCACCAATGTGGAGTGACTCCACGGGTGCCCTCCCCCGTACCACACATTTGAGGAACCAGCATTCGTTCAAGTCCAACTGCGAGAAAGGAAGGAATCGAACCCCCATAAACTGATTTCAAGTCAGCCGCATAGCCACTCTGCCACTTTCTTTATAAAATGCTAGTAAAATATTACATTGCTTTGTCAAGGCAAAATTGCAAGTTAGACTCCTGCGCATTTTAAGCTTCTCAGCTTAATGGCACACCCCTCACAATTAGGATTCCAAGACGCGGCCTCTCCAGTAATAGAAGAACTTCTCCACTTCCACGACCATGCACTAATAATCGTTTTTTTAATCAGCACTCTAGTGCTTTACATTATTGTCGCCATAGTTTCTACTAAACTTACTAATAAGTACATCCTAGACTCCCAAGAAATCGAAATTATCTGAACAATTCTGCCCGCAGTAATTCTTATCATAATTGCCCTCCCTTCACTACGAATTTTATATCTAATAGACGAAATTAATAACCCCCACCTGACCGTAAAAGCTATTGGCCATCAATGATACTGAAGCTATGAGTACACCGACTACGAAAATCTTGGCTTCGACTCCTACATAGTCCCAACCCAAGACCTAACCCCTGGACAATTTCGTCTTCTTGAAACAGACCACCGCATGGTTGTTCCTATAGAAGCGCCCATCCGGGTCCTAGTCTCAGCTGAAGACGTGCTTCACTCCTGAGCAGTCCCAGCCCTGGGGGTTAAAATAGACGCGGTTCCAGGACGACTAAACCAAACAGCCTTTATTGCTTCTCGCCCCGGCGTGTTCTACGGACAATGCTCAGAGATCTGCGGGGCTAACCACAGTTTTATACCTATTGTAGTTGAAGCCGTCCCACTCGAACACTTCGAAAACTGATCCTCACTAATACTTGAAGACGCCTCACTAGAAAGCTAAACAGGGTTCAGCGCTAGCCTTTTAAGCTAGACATTGGTGCCTCCCAACCACCTCTAGTGACATGCCCCAGTTGAACCCATCCCCATGATTTGCCATCCTCCTATTTTCTTGAATAGTCTTTCTAATTATTATCCCCCCAAAAGTGCTTAAGTACACCTTCCCTAATGAACCAACAACGCTAAGTACTGAAAAACCAAAACCAGAACCCTGAAATTGACCATGACACTAAGCTTTTTTGATCAGTTTATAAGCCCCACATATATAGGCATCCCATTAATTGCAATCGCACTAACATTCCCCTGAATTATACTCCCTGCCCCCACCAACCAGTGGTTGAGTAACCGTATATTAACACTCCAAGCCTGATTTATTAATCGCTTTACACAACAGCTTCTCCTTCCTCTAAACCAGCCCGGACACAAATGAGCCCTGATATTAACCTCATTAATAATTCTTTTGTTGTCACTTAATATACTGGGCCTCTTGCCCTATACCTTCACCCCCACAACACAACTCTCGCTCAACATGGGCTTAGCGCTGCCATTCTGACTAGCCACAGTTATTATTGGGATACGAAATCAACCAACCGCGGCACTAGGCCACCTCTTACCAGAAGGTACCCCGATTCTTTTGATCCCGGTCCTTATCATCATCGAAACGATTAGCCTATTTATTCGACCTTTAGCCTTGGGCGTGCGACTCACCGCAAACCTAACAGCTGGTCACCTACTCATTCAACTAATTGCCACAGCAACCCTTGTCCTCCTACCCAAAATTACAACAGTAGCCATTCTAACCGCTATCGTACTGCTCCTTCTAACGCTTCTAGAAGTAGCAGTAGCCATAATTCAGGCATACGTATTTGTTCTTCTACTAAGTTTATACCTACAGGAAAATACATAATGGCCCACCAAGCTCATGCATATCACATAGTTAACCCAAGCCCTTGGCCTCTAACCGGCGCAGTGGCAGCTCTCCTAATAACATCAGGCCTCGCTATTTGATTCCACTTCCACTCAACTACGCTGATGGTTCTGGGGTTAATTCTCCTCCTACTTACAATATACCAATGATGACGAGACATTATCCGAGAAAGTACCTTTCAAGGGCACCACACACCCCCAGTCCAAAAAGGCTTACGATACGGAATAATCCTATTCATTACATCCGAAGTCTTCTTCTTTCTAGGATTCTTCTGAGCCTTCTACCACGCAAGCCTCGCACCCACCCCTGAACTGGGGGGATGCTGACCCCCGGCAGGAATTACCACACTTGACCCCTTTGAGGTCCCCCTTCTAAATACCGCAGTACTTTTGGCTTCCGGCGTAACCGTCACCTGAGCCCACCATAGCCTAATAGAAGGCGAACGAAAGCCGGCCATCCAGGCTCTAACATTGACCATCATCCTGGGATTTTATTTTACAGCCCTTCAAGCAATAGAATATTACGAAGCCCCTTTCACAATTGCTGACGGCGTTTATGGCTCCACATTTTTTGTAGCAACAGGATTTCACGGCCTTCATGTCATTATTGGCTCAACATTCCTAGCCGTCTGCCTTCTTCGCCAGCTTCAATATCACTTTACATCCCAACATCACTTTGGGTTTGAAGCAGCTGCCTGATACTGACACTTCGTTGACGTAGTTTGGCTATTCCTTTATATCTCTATCTACTGATGAGGCTCATATTCTTCTAGTATTAATTTAGTACAAGTGGCTTCCAACCATTTAGTCTCGGTTAAAATCTGAGGAAGAATAATGAATTTAATTACAGCAACCCTTCTAATCTCTGTCGGCCTCTCACTTCTCCTAGCTCTATTATCATTTTGACTTCCACAAATTAACCCAAACATAGAAAAACTATCCCCGTATGAATGCGGCTTCGACCCCCTGGGGTCCGCACGACTGCCATTCTCCCTGCGATTTTTTCTAGTTGCTATCCTCTTCCTGCTATTTGACCTAGAAATCGCCCTTCTTCTTCCCCTCCCGTGAGGTAATCAGCTTCTCCAGCCGACCCAAACCCTTTTTTGAAGTGCAACTATCCTCATTCTTCTAACCCTCGGACTAATTTATGAATGAGCACAAGGAGGGCTTGAGTGAGCAGAATAGAGGGTTAGTCCAAAGAAAGACCTTTGATTTCGACTCAAAAAACTGTGGTTAGACTCCACAACCCTCTTATGACACCCGTACATTTTAGCTTCTCCTCAGCATTTGTCCTGGCATTAATAGGCCTGACCTTCCACCGCACTCACCTTCTATCAGCACTCCTGTGCTTAGAGGGGATGATGCTCTCCCTCTACATCGCCCTGGCTTTATGGTCCTTACAGCTAGAAACGACCGCCTTCTCCTCCTCCCCAATATTTTTATTAGCCTTCTCTGCCTGCGAAGCCAGCGCCGGCTTAGCCCTCTTAGTCGCTACGGCCCGAACTCATGGCACAGACCACCTGCGAAACCTTAACCTCTTACAATGTTAAAAATCCTGCTACCAACAACTATACTCTTTCCCACGATCTGATTTGCCCCTGCAAAATGACTATGGACTTCTGCTACAGCACAAAGTTTATTAATTTCAATAATTAGCCTGAGCTTACTTAAATGGAACTCAGAGGCAGGCTGGGTGACCTCAAATACCTATATAGGGGTGGACCCCTTATCCGCCCCCCTCCTGGTCTTAACCTGCTGACTCCTCCCTCTCATAATCCTTGCCAGCCAAAATCACATTGGACCTGAACCACTAAGCCGCCAGCGAACCTATGTCTCACTGCTGGCCTCCCTTCAGCTTTTCTTAATTCTAGCATTCGGCGCAACCGAACTTATTATATTTTACATCATATTTGAGGCCACCTTAATCCCAACGCTAATTATTATTACCCGCTGAGGAAATCAAGCGGAACGCCTCAATGCAGGCACATACTTTTTATTCTACACACTAGTAGGCTCTCTTCCTCTCCTAGTTGCCCTCCTCCTTCTCCAACAAAATACGGGGACCCTGTCTTTAATAATTCTTCATCACTCTCCACCCCTCCTTATCTCCTCATGAGGAGATAAAATCTGATGAATAGGATGCCTTATAGCATTTTTAGTGAAAATACCACTATATGGTGTCCACCTCTGACTCCCAAAGGCCCACGTAGAAGCACCCATCGCAGGCTCCATAGTTCTAGCCGGAATCCTTTTGAAACTGGGTGGATATGGAATAATGCGAGTAATAACTATCCTCACACCCCTGACAAAAGAAATAGCGTACCCATTTATTATCCTAGCCCTCTGAGGAGTAATTATAACTGGGTCCATCTGCCTTCGTCAAACTGACCTGAAATCTCTCATTGCCTACTCCTCTGTAAGCCACATGGGCTTGGTCGCAGCGGGCATCATAACTCAAACCCCATGGGGATTCACTGGAGCAATCGTCCTTATAATTGCCCATGGCTTAGCATCATCCGCCCTATTCTGCCTAGCTAATACAACCTACGAACGAACACACAGCCGAACAATGATTTTGGCCCGCGGGCTCCAAACAATCTTTCCGCTTTCAGCCACATGGTGATTTATCTCCAACCTAGCCAACCTTGCTCTACCCCCTCTCCCTAATTTAATGGGGGAACTACTCATCATTACAGCCCTATTCAACTGGTCACCATGAACCCTGCTAGCAACTGGAGCCGGCACACTAATTACAGCCGCCTACTCACTATACCTGTTCCTAATATCCCAACGAGGCCCCACCCCGGACCACATTACAAACCTCGCACCCTCACACACTCGCGAACATCTTCTTCTTACTCTCCATCTAATCCCTGTAGTTCTACTTATTGCAAAACCAGAACTTATATGAGGATGATGTTACTGTAGACATAGTTTTAAAAAAACACTAGATTGTGGTTCTAGAAATAGGGGTTAAAATCCCCTTGTCCACCGAGGGTGGTCTCCTGAGACAGCAAGAACTGCTAACTCTTAACTTTATGGTTAAAATCCATAACTCTCCTCGAGCTGTTAAAGGATAATAGCTCATCCATTGGTCTTAGGAGCCAAAAACTCTTGGTGCAACTCCAAGTAACAGCTATGCATGCAACTCCATTATTCCTCTCATCCTCCTTCGTCCTGACTCTTGCCATCCTTCTCTTCCCATTGCTCACAACCCTGAGCCCAACACCCCAATCTTATACATGAACTGCAACCCATGCCAAAACAGCTGTAAAAATTGCATTCTATGTGAGCCTCCTCCCCTTAATAATCTTTCTCGACCAGGGAACGGAGACCATTGTCTCAAACTGGCATTGGACCAACATCCTGACCTTCGACATTAATACCAGCTTCAAATTTGACCACTACTCCTTAATCTTTACATCAGTAGCACTGTT
This sequence comes from Micralestes humilis, assembly GCA_037974525.1. Lineage (NCBI taxonomy): Eukaryota > Metazoa > Chordata > Actinopteri > Characiformes > Alestidae > Micralestes > Micralestes humilis. Next base: position 8,286 of record JBBPDG010430724.1, read on the forward strand.
CGTCACTTGATCCATTCTAGAATTTGCAACCTGGTACATGCACTCAGACCCCTACATTAACCGCTTCTTTAAGTATCTACTTTTATTTCTAATAGCAATAATAATCTTAGTCTCCGCCAACAACATATTTCAACTTTTCATTGGATGAGAGGGCGTTGGCATCATATCCTTCCTGTTAATCGGCTGATGGTATGGGCGTGCCGATGCAAATACAGCTGCCCTACAAGCAGTACTTTATAACCGAGTCGGAGACATTGGGCTAATCTTAAGTATAGCCTGAATCGCAGCAAACCTTAACTCATGGGAAATTCAACAAATCTTTATTCTCTCCAAAAATCAAAATATAACCCTGCCCCTGCTAGGCCTAGTCCTTGCCGCAACAGGAAAATCAGCCCAATTTGGCCTTCACCCCTGGCTACCCTCAGCCATAGAAGGCCCAACCCCAGTATCCGCCCTACTTCACTCAAGTACTATAGTCGTGGCAGGAATTTTCCTCCTCATTCGGCTGCACCCCTTAATAGAAAACAACCAACCTGTACTAACCACCTGCCTATGCCTGGGCGCCCTAACCACCCTATTTACAGCCACCTGCGCACTTACCCAAAACGATATAAAAAAAATTATCGCTTTCTCCACATCCAGCCAACTAGGCTTAATAATAGTCACTATCGGCCTCAACCTCCCACAATTAGCATTCCTACATATCTGCACACACGCCTTCTTCAAGGCCATATTATTCCTATGCTCCGGCTCTATTATCCACAACCTAAATAACGAACAGGATATCCGAAAAATGGGTGGACTTCATAAGGCTATACCGCTAACATCATCCTGCCTAACAATTGGCAGTCTAGCACTAATTGGCACCCCCTTCCTAGCAGGCTTCTTCTCAAAAGATGCCATTATTGAAGCCCTAAATACCTCCTACCTTAACGCCTGAGCCCTCCTCCTGACTCTCCTTGCTACTTCCTTCACCGCAGCCTATAGCCTGCGGATGATCTTCCTTGTCACAATGGGAACTCCACGGTTCCTTGCTATATCACCCATTAATGAAAATAACCCTGCAATTATTAACCCCCTAAAACGCCTAGCCTGGGGCAGCATTGTTACAGGACTAATTATCTCCTCAAACTTTCTACCACTAAAAACACCCATCATAACCATACCTGCCGCTACTAAATTAGCTGCCCTAGCAGTAACCGTAACAGGACTTCTAATCGCCCTAGAACTATCCACAATAACGTCAAAACAGTTAAAAATTACACCAACTCTTTACCCATTCCAATTCTCAAATATACTGGGCTACTTTCCTATTCTTATCCACCGACTTACCCCTAAACTTAATCTCACCCTAGGACAATTGATCGCAACCCAACTCGTAGACCAAACATGAACAGAAAAAGCCGGCCCAAAAGGACTATCCTCTGCCCAAATTAAACTCGCCACTTCCACAAGCAACATTCAACAAGGGATTATTAAAACTTACCTAACCATGTTTCTTCTGACTAACATCCTAGCAGTATTGTTTATTATCTCCTAACCGCTCGAAGTGCCCCTCGACTTAAACCCCGAGTCAATTCCAACACCACAAAAAGACTCAGCAAAAGGACCCACCCGCAAATTACTAACATTCCACCCCCAAAGGAATAAATTAACGCAACACCAATCGCATCCCCACGCACTATAAAAAACTCCTTATTATCAATAGCTGTTCACGACCCCTCATGCCACCCCCCTAAAGACCACCCCCCCACTAACACCACTATTAAAATGTATAGCACCACATACCCAAAAACAGAACGATCACCCCAGCTCTCAGGAAAAGGTTCAGCGGCCAAAGCCGCTGAATAAGCAAACACCACAAGCATGCCACCCAAATAAATCAGAAACAATACTAAAGATAAAAAAGAACCGCCATGCCCTACTAGAATTCCACACCCAACCCCTGCTGCTACAACCAACCCAAGGGCCGCAAAATAAGGCGCCGGGTTAGAAGCTACGGCTACTAAACCAACTACAAACCCCATCAAAAATAGATAAAAAATATAATTCATAATTCCTGCTAGGACTTTAACCAAGACCAGTGACTTGAAAAAACACCGTTGTAATTCAACTACAGAAACGCTCTAATGGCCAGTCTACGAAAAACGCACTCTCTGCTAAAAATTGCCAACAACGCACTTATTGACCTACCTGCTCCCTCAAACATTTCAGCCTGATGAAACTTTGGCTCCCTTCTACTATTATGCCTAATGACACAAATTCTTACCGGGCTCTTCCTAGCAATGCACTACACATCAGATATTTCAACAGCCTTCTCCTCAGTCGTCCATATCTGTCGAGATGTGAACTATGGCTGGGCTATCCGTAATATTCATGCCAACGGAGCATCCTTCTTCTTTATCTGCATTTACTTTCACATCGGCCGAGGACTGTACTACGGCTCCTACCTTTACAAGGAAACATGAAATATCGGCGTAGTCCTATTACTTCTAGTAATAATAACAGCGTTCGTGGGCTACGTCCTGCCTTGAGGACAGATGTCATTCTGAGGCGCAACAGTTATTACTAACCTGCTGTCTGCAGTCCCCTATATCGGAGACACCCTAGTCCAATGAATCTGGGGTGGCTTCTCCGTTGACAACGCCACTTTAACCCGATTCTTTGCCTTCCACTTTCTTCTTCCATTCGCAATTGTGGCTGCTACCGCCCTCCACGCCTTATTTCTCCACGAGACAGGCTCCAACAACCCTATCGGGTTAAACTCAGACGCGGACAAAATCCCATTTCACCCATACTTCTCATACAAAGACATCCTGGGCTTCTTAATCCTCCTTACCGGACTAACATCGCTAGCCCTATTCTCCCCCAACCTTCTCGGCGACCCAGAAAATTTCACCCCTGCTAACCCCTTAGTTACGCCACCACATATTAAGCCAGAATGATACTTCCTATTCGCCTACGCAATCCTCCGATCCATCCCAAACAAACTGGGCGGAGTCTTAGCTCTTCTCTCCTCAATTCTTGTCCTAATACTTGTTCCTGTCCTCCACACCTCAAAACAACGAGCACTTACCTTCCGCCCTCTATCTCAACTCCTATTCTGAACATTAATTGCAGATGTTGCTATCCTTACCTGAATTGGAGGCATGCCTGTAGAACACCCATTTATCATCATTGGCCAAGTAGCATCACTTCTGTACTTCGCACTGTTTCTCCTTCTTAACCCACTAATTGCCTGATATGAAAACAAATGACTCAACTGATCCTGTACTAGTAGCTTAACCCGCAAAGCGTCGGTCTTGTAATCCGAAGAATGAAAGTTAAAGTCCTTCCTAGTGCCCAGAAAAAGAAGATTTTAACTCCTGCCACTAACCCCCAAAGCTAGTATTCTAAACTAAACTATTTTCTGTATCTTACATTATGGTGTAATTACATATTATGTATTATCTTACATTATGGTGTAATTACATATTATGTATTATCTTACATTATGGTGTAATTACATATTATGTATTATCTTA